>WEIU01005105.1:76960-90437 GCA_013389925.1 Aegithalos caudatus | reverse complement strand
TGGCTCAGCTCTGTCACCTCTGTCAGTGCCATTTTCAGCTCATCTCTCTGATGCCCAGGGCTGCCTCTGTCCCCTTGTCCCCACCCCAGGTGCATGATGGACAGCGACGACGAGGTCCGGGACAGGGCCACCTTCTACCTGAACGTGCTGCAGCAGAGACAGCTGGCCCTGAATGCTGCCTACATCTTCAATGGTCAGTGGGAGAGAGGGGAAACCACCCACACCTCTGAACTCACGGGGTTTTCTGGCTTTAGAACCTCCCTGCCAAGTGTTTGTGCTGAGAGTGGTGGATTTAGCAATTTGAATGTGTCCAGCGTGGCTTTGGACATTCCCAGGGGGAGCCACGGCTTCTCTGGGAATTCTGAATAATTTAAATCTGGGAAATGGAGCCAGAAGTAGGAGCTGGGCTTTTATTGGCTCTTCCTTCACTTGGCAGAAATTTCTTGATTTTTCACTCTGTGTTTTCCAATCCAAAAGGAGGATGAGGGTTGGTTATAAAACATTTTATGTTTGTGATGATTCACGTAAGCAGAGGATTTAATTAATCCATGTAAGATTCTTGGGAATGAACTGCCTAACCTTGGCAACTTTGTGTCATCTTCAGAGCAGCTTTATTTATTTTTTTTTTACTTTGCCTGTTTTGTTTTTCCTGTGTATCAGCAGTGCCTGGAGCAATTCCATCTCTTCAAACTGAATTTTCCTGCCTTTCTCCTCTGCAGGGCTGACAGTGTCTGTTCCTGGCATGGAGAAAGCCCTGCACCAGTACACTCTGGAGCCCTCAGAGAAACCCTTTGACATGAAAACTGTTCCCTTGGCTACAGCCCCCATCTTTGAACAGAAAGCAGGTAATGGCATCCCCCCAGATGCATGGAAATTGGGCTGGGTGCAAGGCTCAGAGCCTTGGGGCTGCTGCTGTTCTGCTGGGCTCATTAGCAGGGACAAGTCTGTGCACAATCAGATTTTATTGATTCCCACACTCTGGGGAAAGGCCATTCCAGGAGCTCTCAGTCACTTCTCTGGCCTTTTTCCATGGCCTTGCACAATTCTTGAGCATCTTCACTTAGCACAAACAACTTTGGGTTTAATTTTTTTTTTTCTCCCTTCTCCTCCTTTCATTTTTTTTTTTTTGCTGGATCTTCAGGGCTAAGGTGGGATTTATTCCTTATAACTCAGACTTATTTTCTCTGCTTTCAATCCAGTATTTCCACACAAAAGAAAAGATATTTCAGTGTGTGAGGAGCCAGGCTGGCAGTAATTTGCAGCAGAATGTGGGAAACATATAGGGAATATAATAAATACAAGGAATATAATATAAATAATGTTGTGTAAGGAATATTTAACGGAGGTTTGATGGCATTTAAACCTCCTGCATGGTTTAGTTGAGACAGAGCACAAATTCTTTGCTTGTTTTTCTCCACAGAGATTGCCCTGGTGACCAGCAAACCTGAGAAAGTGGCTCCTTCACGCCAGGACATCTTTCAGGGTAGGAATCAGGGCCTGCCCAGAACTCCAGGAGAGCTGAGGAGGGACTGGGGACAAGGACAGGACACAGGGAATGGCCTCAGATTGGAAAAGGGGAAATTTGGGTGGGATCCTGGGAATTGGGAATTCCTGGCTGGGCTGGAATTGCCAGAGCAGCTGGGGCTGCCCCTGGATCCCTGGGATGTCCAAGGCCAGGTTGGACATTGGGGCTTGGATCACCCTGGGACAGTGGGAGGTGTCCAGGGGGTGGAACTGAATTATCCTTAATGTCCCTTCCCACCCAAACCATCCTGGGATCCTCTGAAACGTTGGGATGATGGCAGGATCAGAACCTACCTGTGCTGATCTCCTTTTCCTTCCTGCACAGAACAACTGGCAGCCATCCCAGAATTTAAGGGCCTGGGTCCTTTGTTCAAATCCTCAGAGCCAGTGCAGCTCACAGAAGCAGAAACAGAATATTTTGTTTGCTGCATCAAGCACGTGTTCCCAAACCACATGGTTTTCCAGGTGAGGAAATCCACCCCCTTCTCCCAGAACCCATTCAGCAGAGTTGGATCAAAACACAAGAAACTTGCTGTCACGATATTTCACAGAAATGAAGGCACAGAACTCAGGGAGCTCGAAGGCAGGAAAAAAAGAGAGCAAGTTTATTTGTCACTTAGGGTTTAGAGTTTTCCAGGGATCACCCCTGGATTGGATGGAGAAGTTCCCACCTCTCCATCCACACTGGTGGAGACAAAAGTCCATCAAATGTGTGTCCTTGAGAAAGGAATATAAACATGGATTGTTTTCCTACAGAGTCCTTGAAAGGACTCCAACCTATAAACATCCAAAAAGAACCTCAGAAAAATCAGAAGATTTTAGAAACTCTCAGAAAGCTTTAAAAATGTGGGTGACAACTTGCTGCTGTTTTGAAGCAGGGAAAAAAAAAAAAAACCCTCTTGATGAGTGATTTTCCCCTAATTCCTTTTCCCTGTTTTGTGCTGCAGTTTGACTGCACCAACACCTTGAACGATCAGCTCCTGGAGAGGGTCACGGTGCAGGTGGAGCCTTCGGACGCCTACGACGTCCTCTGCTGCCTCCCTGCCCCCAGCCTGCCCTACAACCAGCCTGGAAGCTGCTACACCCTGCTCAGCATCCCCCAGGATGACCCCACTGCAGGTGAGCAGTTGTGGCTTCAAAATCCTGCAAATGAAGGGTTTTGGGGGGAGGTCAAGATTTGGGGGTGTGGGGTTTGGTTCGTTTGGAGATGTTCGGCTTGTTGATTTTATTTTTTTTTTTTAATCTTTTTTTTTTGTTGGAGCTGGGGTTAAAACACTCAGGAGACACAGTTTGTGTTGGGACTCAGGTGTTTGTTAATTCTTATCTTTGTTGCAGTCTCACAAGCTGTGAGTTATAACAAAGTGAAAAATGGCTCCAGTTCTGTCTCTTTACAAGGCCTTTTTAAGGACAAACTGTCCAATTATGAAATGACACCTGAATTATTTTTACTTTTAACCCAATAACCAACCACCCCTGGTTGCAATGTGGATTTTCCTACCCAATTACAAAATCCCAGGTGAAAAAGAAGAATTCACCCCACACCCTGAACGCTCCATGTTCCTTTCTCTCTATTCCTGAATCCTGAACCCTCCAACTCTGAGTTTTGCCCCCTGTGCTCTCCCACACTTCCATCCAAAGCCCACCCCCACAATCCCAGGGCTGTCACTCAATTTTGGGAGCCTTTCCCAAGGCCTCAGCTCCGTGCAGGGTTTGCCTGGGGCTCACAAAGTCTGGAATTCTCAGTGCCCAGGGATCCAACACTCAGCTGTTTGTTTTTTCCTGTGTGTCACAAGTGCTGGGTTTTAGCAAAATAATGTTTATAAAGAATCAGTGGTGTTGGATGATGAAGAATGGGATGTTAAAGGGGATTGCAGAGCATGCAGGTCATGGAAATTTGGATTTATTGCCTGGAATCAATGAAAGGAATGCACTTAAAACCATGGCTGTTTGGTAGTGTTCAAGAACAGAACCAGTAAAAGGAAAATGCTGCTAGAATAAAAATATTCCTAATTTGAGGCTTTATTTTAATGGATGTGTTCAAGAACAGAACCAGGAAAAGGAAAATGCTGCTAGAATAAAAATATTCCTAATTTGAAGCTTTATTTTAACAGACTAATATTTTTTTCCCTCTCTTTGGAGAATCAGAAACCACTATAAAATATGGGCATGAGATTTTCTTGGACACAAAACCTCCCTTTCTTTTCTTAGTCTCATTAAACACCTCTGGGTTTGCAGTTATTTAATGTGATTTATCAGTGGAGTGGATTTTGAAGTTATTTTAATACCAGGGAAGATTAGAACAAACCTGAATCTGCTGAACTGTGGGTTTGGATCAGATTCCTTTTGTCAGAAATCCTTGTGGGATTTTTCCTGCTGGATTTCATTGGCAGCATTTGGAATCAGTGCTTTGTAACCCCTGGAATTCTCCTGAGCTCTCCTCCTTTGGTCTTTATTTTAAAATCAAACTGAAAAAATGATATTAAAGTGTCCTGTGCCAGCCATATCTATATTCCTGAGGCAAAACTGCTGGATATTGCAGTGTGTTTTTTGGGAAGAGAGGGCTCCAGCAGAGGAATCTTCCCCAATTATCCAGGATTTGTGTATCTTCTGTCTCTCCTCCTTTGGTCTTCATTTTAAAAACAAACTGAAAAAATAAAGTGTCCTGTCCCAGCCACATCTGTACTCCTGAGGCAAAACTGCTGGATATTGCAGTGTGTTTTTTGGGAAGAGAGGGCTCCAGCAGAGGGATGTTCCCCATTTATCCAGGATTTCTGTCTCTCCTCCTTTGGTGTTCATTTTAAAATCAAACTGAAAAAATGATATTAAAGTGTCCTGTGCCAGCCATATCTATATTCCTGAGGCAAAACTGCTGGATATTGCAGTGTGTTTTTTGGGAAGAGAGGGCTCCAGCAGAGGGATGTTCCCCATTTACCCAGGATTTGTGTCTTTTGCAGTGTCCTGTACCTTCAGCTGCACCATGAAGTTCACGGTGAGGGACTGTGACCCCAGCACGGGGCTGCCAGAGGAGGATGGCTACGAGGATGAGTATGTGGTGAGTCCAGGGTTTCTTCCCTGCTCCCTTGTCACCAATTTGGGATAAATGAGTTTTCCTCTCAATCCTGAAATCGGTCAATCTGCCTGAAACAGCAAAACTCTGTAAAATCCATTTTTAAACCCTTTGTGTCAAAGTTTTAGTGCCCTGTGGAATAGGATTTGTGGGGGGCAGAGAGGAGGGAAGGAAGAAACAACTCCATTGTCTGTTTTCAGCACTGTGCTCCAATCTTTCCACCCCAAACATTTGAATTTTTGTTATTTGTGTGCTCAGTGGTAGGGATACAGTCAGAGTTCAGGAGGTACTGGAGGAAATAAAGGCTCCTCCTGGAGCTGGGAGAGCTGGGAATGTTCCCCTGGAGAAGGGAAGGATCTTTTTAGAATCTATTTTTGTACAGTTCTCCTGGAATTAAAACCAGGCATTGTCTTGGCAAAATGCTGTGGGCTCTTTTTCCCTTTCCAAGGTGAGGATCATTTCCATAACTGGCATGAAAATTTCCCTTTTGTTTTTTAATCCTCCCAGCTGGAAGACTTGGAGGTGACAGTGTCTGATCATCTCCAGAAGGTTTTAAAGCCCAACTTTGCAGCTGCCTGGGAAGAGGTGGGAGATGACTTTGAGAAAGAAGAAACCTTTGCACTGAGTTCCATCAAAACCCTGGATGGTGAGATAATCCCTCATTTACTGACCTGCCACTCTGGGGCTTTAATTAGTGCAATAAATAATGACCTGGAATCCTTTTCTACTTCCATCTCTGAATGCAGAAGCTGTTAATAACATCATCAAGTTCTTGGGCATGCAGCCCTGTGAGAGGTCAGATAAAGTGCCAGAAAACAAAAATTCTCACACCCTCTACTTGGCTGGTAAGTGTTCCTGCTGCTGAATTTCCTGTCTCCACGTCCCCACAGGTTTATCTAAATCAAGGGAAATGGTTTAGGAGATGCTGCTGGTATTTTGGGAGGTTTTATTCTGTTAAAAAGTGGGGTTTTTTTTCCTCTGAAGTGACCCCTGGTGTGTTGAATGCAGCTGGTCCCAACTTGGAGAGCTCTGTCTTGGATGTGCTCAGGCCAAACTCTTGGAATGGGGGAATTCCACCTGTGGGAATGGTGGAGAAGCTCTCATTTGAGAACTTCCAGAGCAGATATAATTAAATCCCTTGCCTGAGCTTAAGTTCCTGTTGCTAAAGACACATCCTGAGTTGTCCTGCAGCACCCACAGCTTCTTCCAGAATCATGGAATTGTTGAGGTTGGAAAAGGCCTCTGAGGTCATGGAGTCCAACCATTCCCAGCCCTGCCAAGGCCACCCTTGTCCCCAAGTGCCACATCCACAGGGCCTTGAAATCCCTCCAGGGATGGGGACTCCAAACTCCCTGGGGAGCTCTGCAGGGATGGACAAACCTTTCCATGCAGGAATTTTCCCTAAAATCCACCCTGGGCCAGCTTGAGGCCGTTCCCTCTCCTCCTGTCCCTGTTCCCTGGGATCAGATCCCAAATCCCCCCTGGCTGTCCCCTCCTGGCAGGAGCTGTGCAGAGCCCCAGGGTCCCCCCTGATCCCCCTTTTCTCCAGGCTCAGCCCTTTCCCAGCGCCCTCAGCCCCTCCTGGAGCTCCAGCCCCTTCCCAGCTCCATTCCTGGACACCCTCCAGATCTCTCCTGTTGGGAGCCATCCCCAGGATTCCAGAGTGTCCCTCAGGGGACAATTCCTGCCCTGAAGGCTGTGCCCAGGTGCCACCACCCTCTTCCCCACCTGGGCATGTCCAACCCTTCTCCACCCCCACCCCCAGCCCCTTTCCCACCTTTCCACCCTCCCATGGCAGTGTGGAATTCAACCCAGACCGCAGCCAGGAGCAGATCCCTGAGCCTGTCCCCGTTGCTGTGTCCCAGGTGTGTACAGAGGTGGCTGTGATGTCCTGCTCAGGTCCAGGCTGGCACTTGGGGACGGTGTCACCATGCAGGTGACGGTCAGGAGCAAGGACGAGGCGTCCGTCGATGTCATCCTGGCTTCCGTGGGCTGAGGCTTCCAGAGCTGTGAGTCCTGGAATTCTCCCCCCCATTTTTTGTGTGGTTTTTTTTTTTTTTTTTTTTTCTCCTGGTTGTCTTCATGCATGTGGTTTTTATTCCTCAGTTTGGGAAATCTTTTTGGATGATGTTCCATTGGTGGCTGGCTGGTACTGAGCCATTCCCATGTCCTTGTCACTGAACTGTTCCCACCTAACTTAGGGCATCTCAAGCAGGGAAGAGGAAAAGATGAGAGAAAACCTAATCAGATTTTTTTTTTTTTTTTTGCAAAATTGCTTTTTATTAACAGAAAATAAACACTGGTTCACTGGTGGAATTCATAGGAATTAATGTTAATAAAATAGAATTTTTTCTTTTTTTTGTTCTGTCTGTTCCAGTACAGAAAAAAAATAGCCCACAATGGCTGTTTATTAAGCAAAACCCCCTTATTCCTAAAGGGATGCTATTTAATTCCTAACACAAACAATTAAAAACCACCCCAAACCTCCAAATTTGCAATTTTTTTTTTGGTGACTGTCTCTTCTTCCACACAGAAAAATCAATGTACAGAGAGAGATGAAACTCCATCTCTTGAGGCAGATTCAATTCTCTGAGCTTTATGTCAGGTAATAAGCAAAACCTCAGGGCAGCCTTTTCTTGGGTTCAAACTGGGAAAAATCCCATGTGGAAAACTGGGAAGGGAGTGGGGATGGAGGGATTTTGTGAGGGGATTTCTGCCTTTCCCTGCTGATGTTTCTTCCCAAGTCAGGGTGATGAAGGAAGTAAGAAATTCTGATTTAATGTTAATTTAAACCACAACCTCTCTAAATTTAAAGCTGGGCAAGTAGGGGAGGAGTGCAGGGCTGGAAGAGCTGCCAGCATCCTGCTTTTCCTCTCATTTTTCCAGTTCTCCAAGGATTTCACTCAGTTTGGCAGCCCAGGATGAGGATGTGAGTGCAGTGCTGGACAGGGCAGAGAAAATCAATTTGTTTTTTTTCCTGCCCTTAAAGGCTGACTGTAAGCAAAGAGTGAGAACTGAGCTGCAGCAGCTCAGAAGGAGTTGATGAAGTTCAGGTAGGCATTCAGAAATCCCGTGGGATCCTCCAGCTGGGGGTAGTGGCTGATGTGATCATCCAGCACCGACACAGTGGACATGGGAAGCACCTTCCTGGTGGAAAAACAGAGCAAGGCTTAAGCCACAGGAATTGCTGCAGCCTCAGCCCTCTTGCACAGCCTGTTTTTGGGATTAAAAAAAGCCTGGAGCCAGCTCCATCTGACCCTTTCCAAGTGCTGGATTTCCCTTCAGGTTAATTTGGAGGCTTCCTCAGTGAAACAAATCTTCCTTGGTGTGGTTTTAAAATGGATCATGGGATCGACTGAAAATCCTGATTTTTGGTGCCTAAAATGCAGAACCAATTCCCAAACTGCTCTGACTGAATCCCCTGGCAGTGCAGGTGAGAGTGGGAATTAAAAACAGCCTCCATGAAGATGGAATTGAAGGAATGGCCAAGCAAAATATCCCTTGGAATGAAGGCCCAGGTGCACATTCCCACTTTTTGTCTTACTTGTAAAGCTGGAGGAACTCTGGGTGTGGATTCACAGGGTCCAGGGGCCCGTAGATGAGATGCACTGCAAGGGAAGCACAGGCAGAGCCTTTTTATCCATAAATTAATGGATTCATTAATTAGAACATGCCCAAGGAGGTCTGCAGGAGTGTTCCCTTCCTCACACAAAGCTTGGGAAGTTCCCAGTGGAGCACTGAACAAAACAGCTCTGAAATGGCTTTTGCTGCTCTGCCCTGGGGACAGGTTCAGCCTCCAACTCCCAAATTTTTCCATGGTTGCCACTTTTTGGGCTTGAAAAGCTCCTCAACTTCCCTGGAGAGCAGCACTTGGAGAACCAGCTGTGATCCAGGGCAGGTTATCTCTGCTGAAAAATCGCATTGGAGCTCAGAAAAACAAAGAGGCACCTGGAAGTGAGGGGAGAGCAATTCCCAAAAATCCCAACCGGTAAAGGAATGGATTCCTACTCACGTGGGACTGAGGTAGACATCAAAGCCCCAACCCAGCGCTCTCTGTGCTTCTTCCTCTGGTTTATGTACTGCAAAATACTGAAGGAAAAGTCAGTGTTGTGCAGTGGATGCTGCCCAGCATGGAATTTGCTCCCAGGGGCAGGTGGGATCTGCATCTCCCATGGGAAAGCAGCACCACACCAACATCCCTGGGCTCAGTGACTCTGTTCTCCCACTGGGAGGGAAGGGCAGGCAAGGAACTCAACTCAAGCATCGCCCCAAGACCCTTCCAAAAGCCACCAACACGTCCTTCCAAACTTCCCAAGGTGAGGAGTAGAGATTTGGGACTTCTGGGAATGGCCCAGAGGGTTCAAATCCAGAGGCAAATCTCTCCTGGGACAATGCTGGGGGGCTCTGCTGAAATTCCTGCCACAGCCTGAGCTCCAGTCCTTACCAAACCACCCCCAAATCCAAGCCCTTGACTTCCAAACAAAAAATTTCCAGGTTCCACATCTCAGCTCCAACTCCAACCTTCATTTCCCTGCCTTGCATCATCCCAGATAATCCCTGCTCCAGCATCACCCCCCAGCTCTTTTTTTGGGATGTGATGTTGATCCCAGACTCCGAAAGAAGCAGCTGGAAGTTGGGAAGCTCAGAGCAGGCGTGACACGAAGCTCATGCAGGAATTCTTGCTGAGGTACCTGTCCATAACGAGATTCCCGTCGTTGTTCCGCACCGCCGTCCACATATCCCAGAATTCTGCCTGGGAGGGCTGAGTGTAAGGCCCAAAAACTGCCCCCAGCCTGGGAAAAAAACAGAATTTGGAGAGACACAACAGCAGCTGTTGTCAAGGAACCACTCAAAAACTACTTGAGAGCAAAAAATTCCAGCACTTCCAGTTTCCACAGCAAAACTCCCAAGTGCTGAGCTGTCCCCTAAGTAAGTGTTGGATGGGCTTAAAGGGCTTTTTTTGGGGGGGAAAAAAGAGGATTTTTAAACTGCTAGAAATATAAAAATCTGATTGTGCAGGGGTTTTGTTGCCTCTGAAATGTGGAATTCCAGCACCTGTGGGAGAGGAGGATTTCAGAGTCCAAGGAAAAGTTGTTTGGTTTATTATTGAACTGGAATGCTTGGCCAGTGTGGAGAGGGAATGGGCCAGAGGTCAATCCCACCTCTCCAGGGACAGAGCCAGGGAATCTGCTCCCTGCCAAATCCCTGATTTAGGGAATCATGGAATGGTTTGGGTTGGAAGGGAATTTTAAGGATCACTCCCACCCCCTGCCATGTCCCAGGCTGCTCCAAGCTCTGCCCAGCCTGGCCTTGGACACTTTCAGGCATCCAGGAGCAGCCACAGCTTCTCTGGGAATTCTATTCCATGGTCTCCCTACCCTCCCAGCTAAGAATTCCTTCTAATTCCTGCATTTCCCTTTTCCCACTTGGTTCACATCCCTATGGATTGTGCCCAGCACCCCCGAGACCCCACTCACCCTCCGGAGAAGAAGAAGAAATTCATCAGCCGCAGGATGAGGGGGGACAGCAGCCCCCCATCCTTGAGGAGCTTGGGAAGAAGGGAGAGACAGCACAACTCAGCATGGGACACATGGATAAATCCCTGGAGAGCTCTTCCCATGACTCCCAGCCTGCATCTCTAGGGGTGTTTATTTGGGATTTGGGGATTCAGAGAAGGGAGCAGCTCACCTTCTGGATGAAGCGGGGGTAGTATGTCTCAGGAAAAATCCCTGGAAGGACATCAGAGAATGGAGCTCTTGGGAGTGTTGTGGTCCACATCTCCCAGATTGTCCCACTTTATGGGGCCATGGAAGTGGCCCAGGGAGCCCCAGGATTGATGATCCTGGTTAATTGCAGCGCCTTGATTGCAATCCTTGGGATTTGGGTGATGGAGATGGGAAGGCCAACCCATCCATGGATCTCCATCCCATGGATCTCCATCCCATTCCATGGATCCCACTCCATAGATTCTCATCCCATAAATCCCCATCCTGTGGATTCCTATCCCATGGATCTCCATCCCATCCCATGGATCCCCATCCCATGGATCCCCATCCCATGGATCTCCATCCCATCCCATGGATCCCCATCCCATGGATCCCATCCCATCCCATCCCATCCCATGGATCCCCATCCCATGGATCCCATCCCATCCCATCCCATGGATCCCATCCCATGGATCCCATCCCATCCCATCCATGGATCCCATCCCATGAATCCCATCCCATCCCATGGATCCCATCCCTCCCTGAGCAGGCCTCACCTCCATTGGATAAGCAGAGGCTGTTGATCAGGATGCTCCCAGTTTTATTGTGCTCGTACCTGGGGACAGCAGAGAAGGAGGTGAAACACATCCCAACCTCCCCGTGCTCCGAGGCACAAACCGGGCAGGAGAGATCCACTTCTGTCGGATCACCTCCCTTCCCTGGGGGAACTGCACGGATGGAAGGCTTGGACGTGCCCCGAGGCACGAGGAGAAGGGGATTCTGCACCACTTATCCGCTGGGAATGAGCCAGGAGGGGTGGCAGGGACCTGTGGAGCAGCTCCTGGGCCACGGTGTCCCCGTAGTCGTGGGACACGAGGTTGATCCTCTGGCGCCGCAGGCCGAGGTGTCGCAGCAGCCCCTCCACGATGCTGGCCTGCTCGAAGATGGAGTAGCCATGGGGCCTCTGGAAAAAGTGGGAGAGGGCTCCCAGTGAGAGCCTGGCCCAGCAGGAGCCCGCAGGTTCCGGGATAAATACCCCAAATGTGGAAGTACGGAATGCAGCAGCTTGTGAGCAGCGGTGGGGATGTCCTGGGATGTCCACGTGGCTGTGGGAGCTTTTTCCGTGCTCCAAAGGGGTCATGGTGAGTTTTGGAGTCCCATCAAACCCAGGTGAAAGCCCACCACAAACCTCCCCTGTCCCTCCCACTGTTGTGATGATTTATCCCTTTTCCAGAGGTAAATGGGAAGAGAAAAACCAATTTTTCTCCTGGATGGCAAAAACCAATTTTCTGGAGTGCTGGGCCGAAAGCAACCATGAAAATGCTCATCCCAGGGTACTCACAGGCTTGTCACTGAATCCAAATCCCAGGAAATCCAGGGCAATCACCCGGTGAAAGCGCTGGGTCAGCCCTTCCCAGATCTGGGAAGAGGAGAAATGCATGAAAGAAGCATCCAGTGGGAGCAGAGGATGGAAACATCTGCAGTGATGAGCAGCCATGGATGGACGTGTGCTCCTCCCCACCATCCCAGGAGAACATTCCAGCTCCAAGGAAACAGCAGGAGGTCAAACTTTCCCAATAAACAGCCAGACCATCCCCTCCCAAAAAAGCCAAGGAATTGTTGTGGCTGTTTTCCTGGACTGTGGGATGTGGAAAGAGCTTGGAATTCACACTGGGAGAGGAGCAAGGTGATATCCTGGAGCACGGCGGTACCTCCAGCAGAAATCAGGAATTCTCCTCTGGAGCATGGCCCACCCTTGCTGAGCTGCCTGCTCATCCCCAGGAGTGGAAAATCCTTGGATTTGCTGTCAGATTCCAAGGCCCTCACCTTGCTCCAGTCATAGCTGGACGTTGGGAAGCCATGCAGGAGCACCACGACGTCGGAGCTGCCGACGGCGCCGCTGGAATCTGTGGGGAGAACGGGACAGCTCCGAGTCAGCTTCTCCCAAAATTCCTCCCTTCCAGGATGGGAATTGCTGCTCATCCTGCTGGGAATCCACCTCTGCCTCTGCTCCCCAAAACCAAGGATGGGTTTGAGTCCCACTGCAGCTTCCCTTTGGAAACCCCAGCGGCTCCGTGATCAATCCAGGGATTTAATTAGCCCAAATTAACTCCAGCAGCCTCTGTGCTGCTGCAAAAAGGGTTTCCAGTGTCTTTTCCCTGTTGGCATCCATCAGAAGCTCTTGGGATCCTTCCCACCAAGGCACCAGAACCAACTTTCCCCAGTGAAACGTTCTGATCCATCCCTGCCGCATCCGGGATGCCAAAAACCGGGAGGGATTTGTCAGCACCTTGCCCAGTTTCAGGAATGTCCCCAGGGCCACCAAGGGCTGACTCTGTCACCTCTGTAGAAGATGTTCAGGTCCTTGTAGGTGAAGAAGCTTCCAGAGGATTTCCAGGAGCGGAGGGCCGGGGAGAGCTGGGGGGGTGGGATGTGCAGGTAGACGGCGAGGAGGGGCACGCCCAGCAGCCCCACCTGCAGCCACCACTCCTTCATCCTGGGGGACACAGCCAGCACACGAGTCACTCCGGAATTCCAGCATTCCCACAGAGCTCCCCAGGTTCCCAAAAACCACCTCCATGTCCCTAAAACTCCCCCATTCCCAAAAATCAACTTCCTGTCCCCAAAACTTCCCCATTCCCAAAAATCAACTCCATGTCCCCAAAACTCCCCCATTCCCAAAAATCAACTCCATGTCCCCAAAACTTCCCCATTCCCAAAAATCAACTCCAGGTCCCCAAAACTCCCCCATTCCCAAAAATCAACTCCATGTCCCCAAAACTCCCCCATTCCCAAAAACCACCTCCATCTCCCAGAACTCCCCCATTCCTGTAACCCCTTTTCATGTCCCCAAAATTCCCCCAATTCCCAGAACCTACATGGTCCCAGGTCCAGCAAAAGTTTGGGGTCTGACAGGGAACATCAATCTCATTTGGGGTCTGAGGGGGATTTTGGGGCCGTTTGGGGTTTGAGGGGGGACATGGGGTCGTTGGGAGGCTGGGGGGGAGGATGTGGATCCATAAGGGATCTGAAGGGGGGGTTGTGGACTCATGGGGTTCTTGGGGGGAGCGTGACCCCACCAAGAGCCCATGGGGGGGCCATGGGATCATTTGGGGGGGCTTGAGGGGTTATGGGATCAGTGGAGGGCATGGGAGGGGTCATGGGCTCATGAGGGGGGCTT
>WEIU01005105.1:40681-75666 GCA_013389925.1 Aegithalos caudatus | reverse complement strand
GCTGAGGGGCGATGTCGGCTTGGGGAGGATTCGGCGACCCTCAGGTGCCGTGAGGGGATTTTTTTTCCCTTCTCGGCACCGGCTGAGGGGAGACACGGGGAACGGGCGGGAGGGATGGTTCGTGCGGCCCCCGGAGCCGCGTGGAGAGAAAACGGGGGAAATTCTCCTTTTGAAGGCTTTAAATCAGCGGGGTTTAATACCGACATGGGGATTCAGGAATTTCTCGCTCGTTTTTCTGTCTCTTAAACCCCTTGGAATCGCGTTTTCGGTTCATTTTTTTCTGTGTTTTTTATTTTTAATTTTATTCTTTTAAAATTTTGGGTTCTCATCTCTTTCGTTTGGAAACAGCTTCTAAACCGGCGCATCCCCTCGAATCCCAAGTATCAACATATAAAAACTCGTCTGGATACTGGTAAGTGAAATTGTTGTGGGGTAAAATCACCCAAAATGAGTGTAGGATGACAGAAAAATATAATTAATGTCTTAATAATATCTTAATAATGTCTTAATTACCTCTGCCCTGAGCTAATTCACCCCAACACTGCAGAATCCTTATTGTGGTTATGATTTGCCTCACCAAATGTCATTTATAAAAATTCCCTATTTCCAATTCTCCTTCAAAGCTGAAATTTAAACAAGCACCAACCATACAGATTTATGTGTATTTATATATTTTGAACGTATTTATGTGTATTTATCCTCACACACCCCCCTGAAATCTGAGATTAAATGCTCTGTGTGTAAATGACCACAGGTTTAAAGTCTCTGTTGCCTTAAAACTTGATTATTTTTTTTTCTCCTCTTCTTTTTTAAAGAAGAATTTGGGGGTTAAATAGGTTTAAACTGGGTCAGGTTCTGTTGTGGTGGTTCCCATAGAAATTACTTGGAATTTCTGTCCATGGACTTTTCCTGTGTCTTGTCAAAGCTGTGACTATAATAATTACTTGTGAGTGTTTTTGTGGGGTTTTTTTTTTGTTTGTTTGTTTGTTTGTTTTTAAAGCTGCTGCATTTTATCCATAACACTATCTTGTAGTATCCTCACTAAAATGTTGGGAAAGGAACAGCAAATCCTTGGATTTTTCTGTTTAGTTCTGCTTTCCTTGAGAGAAAAGAGGAAAATTGTGGCATTTTTGTACCTTTTATTGTCACTGTGGAGGAGGAGCTACAACAAAGCTGCTTCTTTCAAAGCAATTAAAATTTAAATTGAATTAAAATTTAATGAAGAAAACCCCTAACAAATAAATAATTGTACTAAATTGATTTAATTTTTGTTGTTGTTGTTGTTGTTCCAGGAAATAGTTTGTCAAAATACATGGAAAAACTGGAAGAGATGAAAAGAAGTGAGTACCTGGGGAGGAGCAGGGTGGGTTCCAAACTCAAAGAGCAGGAGATGAATTCCAGGAGTTTTTCCTTGCAAATCTCCACAGATTTAATTTAAAAATCCAAGCAGGAATCTTCCAGATCCTTCCTTGTGTCGTTTTGTTATTGGATTTTGTGATTGGAAGTTCTCTGAGCTGAGACATCCAGGCTGGACCCATTCTGGGAAGATTTATGGATCATTTCTGAGACTTTCTTTCACTTTAAGGTCACGACTTGAGCTCTTTTATCTTTATAGAATTGAAATTCCAATCAAAATACTCCAAACCAGGGAAAAAACCAAACTCATTCCTTGTGTTTCCATTGATTTCATCAGCACTAAATGCTGCTATTTTGAAGACTTTAGGTTGTTCAGGCTAATGAAGGCCTAAATTATTTTTATTTCTCTATTTTCCCACCAAAACCAGGCTTTTCAAATGATTTCTCCCAATAAAATCAGTGATTTATGACTTTATTCTCATGGAAAGAGCCAGGAAAACTCTTCAACCTCAAAGCTGCCTTTATGGAGGCGAAAAAAAAAACCAACCCTGAATTGAACAGAAAACCTCCATTAATGAGGATTAATTAGGATTTGAAACGTTCAGGTTTAGTTCTCAGCCCCATTTTCTGAGGGAATGAATTTATTTGTGCAGAATGGGCCTTTGTTTGTGGTTTGTTTGTTGGGTTTTTTGTCTTTTTCTTTTTACAAACCCTGCAGGTCTTTGGGGAGGAGGGAGGGGGAAAAAAAAAAAACAAACCACAAAAAGAGGAAAGACCTTGAGCTTTCAAAAAAAACGCTCTGTTGACTGAGATTTCAGTGCTGGACACTGCCTTGCTTTTTATCTTTTTATTTCTGTTGAAAATCTTGTGTTTTATGGCCCAGGGTGGGTTTCCAATCTCACCACGGATCTGTTCCGCGCGCTTCTTTTATTCCCTTTTTTTTTGTTTGTTTTATCTTTTTTTTTTGGAGGATCTTTCCCACTCTGTCCAGGCTGAATGGGCACGTTGTGTTCCCAGGGAGTGGAGGACGTTCTCCCCCTTGGTTTCTCAGGGATAGCTGACACCCTGTGGATGCAGATTGAAATCCCCAGCACAGGCACCTCTCTGTCCCTTATGTAACCCGAGAGATTTCAATCCACGCCGTGCAAACCCAAAGGGCTGCACCCACCACCGGCCATCCTGGGGAGGATCTGACTGCAGGACACGCTGGAGGTCTCCTCCTTCTCTCTCTCTGCTCTTGTTTCCTTCCTCTCCAAAAGCCCCTGAGGAGCACATCCTTGGAAAAACAGAACCATTCCAGGCAAAGCCATGTCAGGGAATCCCAACGGATCCGCCAGGACCGCGCCGGGTACGTGGGGGTTGCTTTGGGAGCTGGAATCAGAACTCCTGAGCTCCTTGGGAAGGTGTTTGGGGTGGCAAAGGCAAGGTCTAGGGGGAAAAAAAAGGCTTTTTTGGGGATAAAAATTCCTTATTTGAGGTGGGAAGGAGCCATCCAGGAGCTGCGTTGTTTGACGGCGCTTCTGCTTCGCTGCTTTGGAGCCGTCCAGCACTTCCCAAGATTTGCTGCTTTTATTTCTCCTTCTAAATGAGAAATAAAATAAAATGAATGAAGTTTATTTGTGAAGAATAAGTGAAATTTATTTGTCATGACAGAAAGGCTCTTTTCAGCCTTGGCAATTTCAATCCTTGAGCAGATGAAAAGGGAAATTGGCAATTTCAATCCTTGAGCAGATGGAAAAGGAAATAAATACAGGAGATAATTATTGCTGGGATGGGGTTTTTTTGGAGTTAAAGGAGGAATTAAGAACCTCAGCTTGAGGCTTGAAACCAGGTGGTTTTGCAAGAAGCAGGAGGATCATTTCCCAGTTAATTGACCTCCTGAAATCCAGTTTCTGCACCTCCTGTGCTCCAGCCCCGTGGTTTGGATGTGCAGTGGATATTTTGGAAGGGCTCCTTTTTCCCTAGGCTAACTTCTGAGGAGCAAAGAGGTGCTTGTTTTACAGCCTGATCAAAATAATTTAGGGTGGGAATGTAGGAATTTGGGAACTCTGAATGTGTTGGGAAGGGATCTCAGGCTCCTGCCTAACCCCAACTCAGCTTGGGAATTTCCATAAGCAAACCCCTCAAAAAACCAAGGAATTATTTTGTGTTGTGGCTGCAGGAATGTGCCCAGGAGCCCTTCCCCCTCCTGCCTCATCTCCCCATAGCTAATGGAGCATTCAGCAGATGGTTTTAGAGGATTTGGAATCCTTGAACTGAGTGGATTTGCCAAAGATCCTGCTCCTCTCCATTGTTATCCCTGAGAGCTGAAGAGCTGCACAGGGAGCAGCTCCTTCCCAGCTCTGCAGTTCCCCAAGGACAAAGCTCCCATTGCTTCCCAGGACAGCTTATTCCATGTCAAGATGTTCCTACTGATACCCCAGGCTGGCTTCTCTTTCCTCCTCCTCACACCTTTGGTTTCTTTCCAGGAGGTTTTTCCCTCCCTCTGCATCTCCAGGATCTGGGATCAGGCTCCTACCTTGGCTCTCTTGGGAATCTCTGCTCTGGAGCTTTGCCAAGAGCCCTGCTCGGATTTCTTCCTCCCTAAGCTGTGTCTTCAGGATTAAGATTCAATTAGTCCAGTTTCTTGTGTTAATTACCCATTAAGACTCAATTAGTCCAGTTTCTTGTGTCAGTTATCCTGTTCCTTGGGAGATCTGTGTCAGCAAATGGAAGAAATTAGAATTTAATTGACAGATAAAGTATAAAATCTTGGATTTTGTTTTAATTGTTAAGATGGAACCTGCGTGTTTAGCTTGGTATTTGCAAAGACACAGTGCCCCCCCATGCTCTGATTCTGCTGTCATTTACACAAATTAAAAATTCAGGTAAATGAATCTTTTGGTTTAAGGAGCTTTGTGACTCCAGTGGGCTCCAAAGAAGAGCAGGGAAAGGAGAAATTCCTGAACTTCTTCCTGCCCCAGCACCATGGAAAATAAACTCATTTTTGGGTCTAAGAGCAACTAAATCTGCTTCTTCCACATCATCATAGCTGGACAAGATCTCTGTTTATAACTGGAACTAATTAAAATCTCTCTTTATAACAGGTATTAATTAAAATCTCTCTTTTTAACTGGCATTAATTAAACCCTCTCTTCATAACTGGCATTTCCCAAACTCTCCAGGTTTGCTGCTCTCATCCTTCAGCACAAACCTGCCCTGAATTCCTGCCTGGCTCCAGAAGAATCTCAGAGAAAAGCTGGGATTAAGCCATGGTGTCTAAAAAAGCTGGGAATGAAGTGAAAATTGACCTTGTGCTCTTTGTTTTGTTTCTGAAGATTACAGGTATAGGAAGGATGAGCTGTTTAAAAGGCTGAAGGTGACAACTTTTGCTCAGCTGGTACGTACACATCCCTCTCTGACCTCCAAAATCCTTTAGGAGCAGCATTTTTCCTGGGAATAAAAACCCCTCTGTCATTATTTAATTGTAATTATTCTGTCTTGGCTTCTTGCTGCCTTTAATAAAAGCAAATCATTCATTTTCACAGTGGTCAAATGCCTTTAATTACAAATTGAAGTTTGTGGTGGCTCCATCTTTGAAATTTATTCCTTATTTTATTTGTCTGTTAATTTAAAAGGATTTTCAAGCATCTTGCAAAAGAAAAAAGGCTGTGTAAAACAGCAGCTAAATCTGAATTTTGTGTCTGAAGCCCTCCCTGACCCCAGGTTTAACTGCACAAAGTGGGAAGTTGGGACTTCAAAGTTTCTGTGCATTATTTTAGTTAAAAACAGTGAATCATAATATTAAAAAATAGTAAAAACTTGATCAGGAAATAAAGAGCTGAGGGGTGCTGGTTCAAGAAAAATGCTTCAAACTAGGAAAAAAAAACCCCAAATTGTCTTCTCATGAGAAAAGGAAAGGGAAGGTTAAACTTGGAGATGTTGAAGAGTGGGATTCTGCAGACTTGGGATGTTTTTTTCCCTGGATTTTGTCCCTTGGGCTGTGATTCCCTGCCATGGATGTGGGGCTCAGTGCCTCTGATTTGTGATTTTTTGTGCCCTGCAGGTTCTGCAGGTGGCCTCTCTGTCCAATGAAACCTTAGAAATGACCAACGAGGAGCTGCACAAGCTGCAAGGTGGGAAAAGGGGGAGCAAACTCCCCCAAAAAATGGGATAGAGGAGCAGGGAAAGGTGGGAAAAGACAACACTGAGGGCAGGGACAAAGGGGAAGGGCTGGGGGGCACTGCCAGGGGCTTCATCAGGAGGGAAAATAAAATTTCACCTGCAGCAATTCCAGGTTGGGAATAGAAACACTCCTAAAAAAAAAAAAGAAGGGTTTGCAAGAAGGAAAGGTCCTGTGCTGGCAGATTTGTTGTAGGAACATAATCCACATCAAAAATTCTGTTTTATTGACTTCTTCAAATGAGATCTCAAGGCAAAATAAATAAATATCAATCTGTTGGTTCTTTATTATATTAAATAGGATGTTCTGGTAAATTCTCCTCGTTAAGAGGATGAAGATAAAGCTGTCACATTTCTCTTTCCAGGAATAGAAACCTGCCCTTAAACCCTTCTTGTTTACCTCCTGCAGCTCCCTTAGCTCCTCTTTTCTCCCCCAGGTGCTGCAGGTGACGATGCCGTGGGGACAAACGGGAAGGGGAGCCCTGAGGGGACAGCCAGCTCAGTCCTGTTCCTGGAGAATTCCGGGGGAGGAGAATCCCATCGCTCCACGCTGCAGAGGTGCCTCACACAAACATCGTTTTCTTCCCTGGCTCAGCAGATGCTTGTTTGATTCCAGCTGAAATTGGGTTTAAATTGCTGCCAAGTGCTTTTATTTATCCTGTATTTCTCCTGGGTTTGTAGGTGAGAGGGGAGGGCTTGGCAGGATTTCCTGTTGGAGCGGGTTTGGGTGGAGGCAGCAGTGCCCACGTTGTTGTCACCCGGTGATGGCGTGACAAGGAAATGTGTTTGTGGGATTGTGGGATTCCATCCAGGCCCTCACATTCCAGGAGTTTGGGGGTAACACAGTGCTCAAGTGCATTCCATTTTGTGTGGATATGGAGGGAATGGCTTCAAAGTGACACAGGGATATTGGGAAGGAATTCCTGGCTTGGGAGGGTGGGCAGGGGATGGAACAGAATTCCCAGAGAAGCTGTGGCTACTCCTGGATCATTGGAAGTGTCCAAGGAAAGTGGGAGAAAAGAAGGGTCCAGGGAGAGCTTCCAGCACATTCCAGGGCCTGGAGGGGCTCCAGGAGAGCTGCAGAGGGACTGGGGACAAGGATAGGACACAGGGAATGGCTCCCACTGCCAGAGGGCAGGGATGGCTGGGATCTTGGGAACTGGGAATTGCTGGCTGGGAGGGTGGGGAGGCCCCTGGATTTCCCTGGCAGTGTCCAAGGCCAGGCTGGACTGGGATAATGGAAGGTGCCCCTACCCATGGCAGGGGTGGAATGAAATCCTCAATGTCCCTTCCCACCCAAAACCATCCTGGGATTGAGAACAATCCCAACCCCACCCACGTGCAGGCATCCCAGGACAATGCTGGAAGAAAAATCTTCATCCCAGCTCTTCCCCAAGTCCGAGCTCCATTCCTTAACCCCCCCCCTGTTCCCTTTGCAGTGTGATCAGTGGGGTTGGGGAGATGGACATCGAGAAGGATTCCCCAAAGGAAGAGGAGGATCCTGGAGCCAGGGAGAGGCCGTACCCCGACTGCCCCTTCCTGCTGCTGGACGTGCGGGACCGCGACGCCTACGAGCAGTGCCACATCGTGGGAGGTGGGCAGCTCCAGGGGCTCTGCTTCCCCTCTCCTGGCCAGGGTTAGGGTGGATAATGGCACAGGAGAGGCAGAGCTTGAGTTTGGATTTGGGTGTTTGTCGTATCCCATCTGTTTATGGGATTTACAGAGTCCTGAGTTGTGTGGGTAATTAGGAAGTTAGGAAAATGAGGTAAAATGGGGAGCTTCTCTAAGGTTATTTAAGTCATAATCCCTCAATAATGAGGTGACAGCTATTATTTATATTATTTATAAATTATATAGCTATATTATTTATATTTTTGACCCAATAATGACTAATTAAAGCCCACTACACAGACCTTTTTCACCCAATTACAGAAAACTGCCCAAAACTATGAAGAAGAAGAAGGAAGGGCTCAGGCAATGCCCAGAGCCCTCTATCCTGACTCACACTTTCCTATATACTAAAATCTAAGTTTTTCACCTGGTGAGATCACACAATACTATTCAAACTACACACAATCTTGGAAGCTTATTCCAAAAGGCCTCGAGTCAAATGTGCTGCTTTCCTGAGGATCAGCACCCCTCAGCTCAAAAAGCCTGGAATTTTCAGCCTCCAGGGTTCCAACAAAGCAGCCACAATCCCACAGGGCCACATTCCAGCTGGATTTTGTCCCTCAGCTGGGACATCACATTCCCAGTGCTTATCCCATACTCAGTGGGCTCTCAAGGCTGTTGTATCCCAGGCTGTTGGTGTTCAGCCTCTGGATGATTTTTCCCTTTTTTTTTTCCCCTTCTGCAGCTCATTCCTACCCCATTGCAACGTTGTCTAGAACCATGAATCCCTATACAAATGATATTTTGGAATATGTATCCTTTCCATGGAAGCTTGGGGAGATGTTGGTGGGGGCTCCCAAAATGAACTAGAGATTGTCCAAGCCAAAATTAAGGATCTCAAAAAAAGTGGGACAGGAGGTGGAGTTACCTGGGGCAGCTCCACTGCCTCCATCAGATGCTGGATTCTACTTCCTCAAGGCTCCTCCTGCCTCCAGTGGGAGCTGCCTGGATTTGGCATTTTCTGGGATTCCAAGCCCCACTTGGGCACTGCTCTCCTGCTACTGGAGATGCTCCAGGATTGCATCCATCAAATCCTTTGGCTTCCTGTCAGCATCTTGATGGGATTGGGGACAGGCAGAGGATTATTAAGTGGGATTAGGTTGATCATTCCCAGGTTGTTGATTCCGAGGGGAGGTTGTAAACAAAGGGGCTGTTGCCATTCCCAATCTTCAAGCAATGCTGGATCCAGTGGGAATTAAGCTGTGTCTGGCAAGCCTCAGCCACTGAGAATCCCCCAAGGAAAACATTCCTGCCGGATGCTTGCAAGCCAAGTGTGGAGTCTTTCCCTCTCCAATCCCATTTACTGGTCTCTTTTTTTCTTCCTAAAATATTTCAATATCCTCATTAAGTTCAGCAGTGACTCCTTAACAATTCCCATGGCAGAAAAATGCCCATGGAAAAATCATCATCGTGTACGACAACGACGAGCGCTTGGCGAGCCAGGCGGCCACCACCATGTGTGAGAGGGGCTTTGAGAACCTCTTCATGTTATCTGGGGGTACGTGGGGCTGGGAGAGCTCCCCAAAACCTCCTGGGGAAAAGGGGACTGGGGGGCAGCTCCTGGGAGCTGGAGGTGGGAAAGATCTGGGTGATGGAATCATGGGTTGGTAGGAAACTGAGGGATCGTGCAGTTCCAACCCTTCCACTGTCCCAGTGTCCAACCTGGCCTTGGACATCCCAGGGATCCAGGGGCAGCCACAGCTGCTCTGGCAATTCCAGCCCAGCCAGGAATTCCCAAGATCCCAGCCAGCCCTGCCCTCTGGCAGTGGGAGCCATTCCCTGTGTCCTGTCCTTGTCCCCAGTCCCTCTGCAGCTCTCCTGGAGCCCCTCCAGGCCCTGGAATGTGCTGGAAGCTCTCCCTGGATCCTTCCCTTCTCCAGGGGAACATTCCCAGCTCTCCCAGCCTGGCTCCCTGGGAACTGAGGGGCTCCTCTGGAATCTTACCAGCAGCTCCAGGTCCTGCTGCTGCTGTCCCAAAGTTGGACTCCATGTGGGATCTCACCTGAGCAGGGCAGAGGGACAGAATTCCCCCCTCTCCTGCTGCCCACGTCTCTCCATCCAAACTCTGGCCCCCCCAGCTCCATGACTGCTCCCTGCTGTCCCATCCAGCTGGGATAACTGGTGCTCTGTGTCCCTGCAGGCCTCAAGGTCCTTGCACAGAAGATTCCCGAGGGGTTGATCACGGGCACGCTGCCGGTGTCCTGCCAGGCGCCGGCTCCCACGGGAACCGCCCGGAGGAGAGCGACGCCCAGGGTGCCCCCCACACGTGCAGAGAACAAGTGGAGGCTTTCTGCAGAGGACCTGCAGAAGTTAAAGCATTACCTGGCCGAGGAGCACGTTCCTTCAGACACTGCCAGTAAGACTCCAGAGCTTGTTGTAACCTCATCATGGAATCCTGAAATGATTGGGTGGGAAGGGATCTTAAATCCCATCCATCCCACCGTGGGCAGGGACACCTTCCCCTGTCCCAGACTGCTCCAAGTCCATCCAACCTGGACACATCCAGGGGCAGCCACAACTCGTGGACACCCAGTTTCTGAATTGGGGTTGTTTTTCCCACAGGCCGCCTTTCCCGAGGTGTTTCAAGCCACGATTCCAAACTCTCATCCGTGAGGAGCAACCCCAGCCTCCCCAGCCCTGCTAGCACCATCAGATCCCTCAGCAGCAGCTCCTCCCACAACAGGACCAACATCCAGAAAAGGCCCTGGAAATAAAGGAGTGTCCAGGTTTTGAGAATCCTGAACAGTTCAGCCCGTTTGTGGTTTTTAGGAATCCTCAGGGAAAAGCAGCCGTGGTGAGCATTGGCAGCTCGGGTAAGGCTGGAAGCTGGAATGATGTTTCCTAGGAGCAGGAATGGCATCACTCAAGGTGCAGGGCAGGACAGAGATTTTGTAGGGAAGGGAGAAAACTGGTAGAAAAGGCTGGGACCAGTAGAAACTGTTCCACAGTTTTTAGTCCAGCTGAAGGAATTTGTGTCTGTAACATTCCCAGACTCTGCCTGGAGCTGTGAAAGTGAACAGGCCACAAATCATCTGTGAGCACAAACTTTGGTGTTTTTAGCAGAGATAAAAAACATTCAGCAACTTGTCAAAAGTGAGAGAAGATCCTGGAAGGGTTTTTTTGGGTTTTTTTTTTAAATAAATTATGCTAATGAACAGAAGTATTTGTAGTAAAGATGGTTTTTATTGCCCAGTTGGTGCTGTGACAGTTGTGCTTGCTGGTGGACACTTTGTGAATAGTTGTGTCTTTTTCAAGCTGGAGGAGAATAACTGGAATTTTTTTTCCCAGTGACTCCTTTGCCAGAGGTTTTTTAGGAGTTTCTTTAAGGTTTAGGGTGGCTGAAGGGAAATTTGCTGCTGCTGCCTCTCCAGGATCCCTAAAACCCAGCAGGGACCTGGAATCTGGAGCTGAACAAGGTGAAGGTTTCCTGGAAAATGAGTAGCAGAGTTTTCCTCGAATTGGTGCTTCTGGATAACCTGGGAATCCTCTGATTTTCCTGAGCTGCCTGTGGAACACTTTGGAGGTGATTTTGGAGGGATTCTGCTCCAGTTTTTCCATCTGGCATTGCTGAGCCTGGTCCCACTTTGGTTACCGTGGTCTTGTGTGGTTTGTGTGTATTTTTGCATTCAGTGTTTCTTCCCCTTTTTGAAGCAGACAATCTTCAACACATCCCAAAACTCACTGGTGATTTTGGGATGATTCTGGTGAAAGGACAAGAAGTAAGGAGAAATGGCACATAATTTCCAGTTTGGCAGCTTAGGACTCAACATCCCTGAGCACATTTATCTTTTGTTGTGTCTCTGAGTGTGAAATCAGACAGTGCTGATGGCAGGACTGGCAGGTTCAGTCTGATAAGGTCCTACTGCTGTGGGAGTAGATTTTTCCAGCTCCATGAGCTCTTGGAAGTGTCATTGCATTGGCTAAAATCCTGATTTTGCTATCCAGCTGTGGGAGATAGATCTAGAATCCCTGGCTGCTCTGTGCTGCATGAAAACCTCCTGGTGAAACAATCAGGCAAAGATCCTCCAAATCCAAGGAATCAAAGCAAGGACTGGATGTACTTTCCCACCACCTCGATGGATTTGTGTGGATTTGGACTCTTGGTGTTGTTTGGAGCAAGCTCCACAGAGGTTTAGAGGTTTAATTGTTTAATTTAATAAAATGTAAATTATAGCATCTGCTTGGGTGATTTATTTGCAGCTTGGAGAACTGTGGAGAGCCCTGGAAAAGCTGGGAGTGGGCTCAGCTCCCCATTCCCTAGGGACTGCAGCAGGTGAGGAGGGACCACACAAAGGTTTGAGTGGGAAGGGACCTCAAAGCCCATCACATTCCAACTCCTGGACACCTTCCACTATCCCAGGTTGTTCCAAGCCCTGTCCAGCCTGGCCTGGAAAACTTCCAGGGATCCAGGGGCAGCCACAGCTGCTCTGGCAATTCCAGCCCAGCCAGGAATTCCCAAAATCCCACCCATCCCTGCCCTCTGGCAGTGGAAGCCATTCCCTGTGTCCTGTCCTTGTCCCCAGTCCCTCTGCAGCTCTCCCAGATCCCAAATAAATCCTGCTGACTTCAATTCCCTTTCCATCCTCTGCCAGAGCAAAGGGACAACCACCACCTCCCTTTTCCTTTTTGTTCCTGCTATTTTCATACCCTTTCAATCAATTCCTCTTCCAAACCACTGGCCCAGCACACCCTGTTTGTGCTGGCACCAACTCCAGCTCCGAAAGGGCTTTTCCACCCGAATTGGGAAAAAGGAAAAACAACCACACAGGCTTCTCTCATCCTTGTGCCCATTTATTTATCTCTTGCTTGCCTTCTTTTCCCCCCCTCTCCAGCTGCTGCAGGCCTGATCCCAGCTCAGTAGGCGTTGTCCCTGGCGTGCTCCATGATGACCTTCAGCGCCAGCCAGGTCTCCTCGGCGGTGGGAAGGATCTGCTTGGCGGGCAGCAGGAATCCGTAGCGCCCCGTGTCCCGCAGCTCGAAGGTGAAGGAATATTTGATCCCTTGGTTGTAGGTCCAGTCAACGGTTGTTCCACTGGCTCTGTCTGAGGGGGGGAAAAAATTGTGGGGGATTCAGAGCTTGAATGGCTTTGTATGGGAATTCTGTGGGATATTCGGTCGGTGGGAGGGATGGGTTTGGGATTTGGGGATTTTGGGGCTGATCACTTACAGATGGTGGTGATGATGCTGCCATACTTGTACTGGGTGCCGTACAGGGAGGACAGAGCTGCCACAGCCTTGGCAGAAACCTCATGCTGGGAATACAGGGAAGGGGGAAAAATGAGCCAAAGAAAGGGAAAACCTGTGGGATACACTTTTATCCTGGGGGGAAAAACATGCCAAAGCTCCTCCCAGCTTCCCAATGGATTCAGGACAGAGATGGCCCCTCCTTGGAGCAGCAGAAGGGCTCTACCCCATCCCAACCCCTCCAAGCACGTGTGCCTCACCAGTTCCTGCTGGTCTGGCGCCGGCGTGGTGGTGTAGCCGTAGGGATAGAGCAGGAGCTGGGAATAGCTGTGGATGGAGACAAAAGCCTTGATGTTGCCATGGCTCTTCACAAAGTCCACGATGGATTTCACCTCGGGCTCTGAGTTGGGGTAGGGTCCCTGGTACGTCTCCGTGCAGGGGTTTCCACTGGCACCGGCCTCTGCGGAGAAGAGGATGGTCAGAACACTGGGAATTTGAGGGCTTCCAACCCAAGAGGTTTTCCCAACCCTCAGGTGGTGATCCAGGAATGCTCCTGGGGCTCCTCCAAGTGATTTGTGTGGTGACTCTCATTTGTGAAAGCCCTGGTGGAACCCAAACCCTCTTCTCTCTGCCATGGGGAGCAAATCCCGCCTCTTCCCCAGGGGACATCAATGGATCTTGGAGCCAGAAACAGCTTTGGAGCCTCCACCTGGAGAGTGGAAACGCTCCACAGGGGCAAGGGGATGGCTCTGACCTCCAAAACCTGCGTCCCAGTTGCGGTTGGGGTCCACTCCAACACAGATGGAGCCCGAGTGCTTGGACCTGGTCTTGCGCCAGAGGCGGTTCTGGAAGAGCAGAGCCCCCTCAGCTGGTGCCCAGGGCTGGAGCTCCACAGCTCGTGGCGGTGCCCTTCCCATCCCACGGAAACGTGGATGAGGAGGCTTTGCCCTCCCAGGGATGTGCAACACCCCAAATCCTGCTCCCCAGCCCCATCCAGAGCAGCTGTAGGAACCAGGGAGGGGAAGCCCGGGGTGGTACCGTGGTGTGGGTGAAGGCAAAGCCATCTGGGTTGGTGACGATCTCCAGGAAGATGTCCATCGTCTTCAGGATGGAGGCCACGCCTTCGTTATTCGCGTGATCCTGGACAATCTAGAGAGGATGGTGGAGGTTTGGGGCTCCCTGTCCTCCCTGTGGGATCACCCACCTGGATCCCACAGCTCCTGAGGGCCGTGTGGCCCTTTTGGGATGTGTCAGTACCTTCTTGGCAAACCAGACGCCGCTGGCCTGCGTCACCCACTCGCGGGAGTGGATCCCGGTGTCGATCCAGATGGCCGGGCGGTTCGTGCCCCCTGTGCTGAACTGGGAGAGCAGAGAGGGGGGGTTGGCTTTGTCCCTGTCACCACCTTCCCCTCGGGATCACAATTCCCAGATCCTCACCTTGAGCACGTAGAGGGGACGGTTCTCGGTCGAGCGGCCAATCTCCAGCTTGCTCACCAGGTTGGGGTTCTCGGCCACCAGCATGTCCATGAAATTGTAGATCTGGGAACGAGGGATGTGGGGGTCACTCCCAGCTCACCCCTTGCCCAAGACCCAACTTTTTCCCTCAAACTGCCCCAAATTTTGTGCTTTCCCACCTCATCTATGGTGTGGTAGGCCTCGTAGTTGAAGGTGTCGGTGTCGAGCGGCAGCTGGCGGCTGCTGCGGAGCATCTCCACCTGCTCTTCATCCAGCAGGGCCTGTGGGACACGGGGCAGCATCAGCCTCGTTCCCACTGGATGGGATCCCACCCCTCCCCTGCCTCCCCACTGACCTGCACATCCTCGATCATGATGGAATAGGAGACCCCACTGGCCTCCAGGTGGGCTTTGACCGCCTGCACGCTGGGGAAGGGCACGCGGATATCGACGGGGAGTCCCAGCCCGCGGGGAGCCAGCCAGAAATCCAGCTGGGTGGGGAAAAATGGGGATAAGGGACCGGATCCTGCCTCGGGGTGCACCCCCCAGCACCAGCCTGCCTTGATTTTCACCGCTTGGTTGCCATAATCCCACATCCAACCCCATCCTTGCTTTGTTTGGGGGTGTAAAACAAAGGCAATGAGCTGGGGGGTGTCCCCAGAATCCACCTCCACACCCAGTACCTGCAGGTGCTCCAGGTCCTGCAGCTCCTGCACCTTCTGCAGCTCCTCATGGCTCTGGGGGACAACACGCAGCACCTGGTGCCTGTGGGGTCAGAGGGGGCTGGGGGGTGTGGGACGAGCTCTGGCCCCCTAAGTCCGGCCTAACCCCACCCCATCCATCCCCAGCATTCCAGGGCTTTCCTCTGAGCCTTTTCCCTGTGCTCCCCTGGGGCTGAACCAGCCCCATCCCGGTGCCACTGTCCCCATTCCGGCCCCCCTACCCAACGAAGGTCTCGGTGCAGGTGGCCACTGCCACCAGGGCAGCCAGGAGCACGGGGAGCCTCATGGTCAGCGGGGAGAGCCGGTCTCACATCCCAACAGCGCCCTGGGGCCTCTTAAATCCCATGGGATGGTGGCCCCAGCCCGGCCCCTCCAGCTGTCCCTTTTCCCAGAGCCCTGGGAAGGCCCTGGCTGCCACCAGCCAAGGTCAGGTCCCACTGTCCCCATCCAGGCACTCCCAGTCCTGGCTAAACCTGTCCCAGGAACCCGCTGGGGCCGTGGTGAGTCAGCTGGCAGCAAGGTGAGACCGGGAGGTGCCAAATCCCACAGCCCCCAGTGCCAGCTGAGGGGAGGGAAAGGATCAGTTTGGGTTGAGAATGTGCAAAATGCAGAATTTCACTTGGGGCTTGGTGAGCTGGATCCCTAAACCACAGCAGTGGGGAAACTGGTTTAAAATTTGGCCGAGGAAAGTGGTGTAAAGCTTGGCCCAGGACAGAGGTCGGAGCAGGTGACAGTTGTCCCAGGAGCCAAGAATAAACAGCGAATTCCTGGAAGCACCTTGCACCCAGTGATGGCCCTGAGGGTGCCCCATGTCCCTCCTTGCAGCCCCCTGGGAAGGGATGATGAAGCAAAGCTGCTCTAAACCCCACAAATTTGGGGTTGGTTGCCCAAAAAACTCCCATCTCCTCCCATGCTGGCTGTTGGCTCCAAAGGATGGGGACTTGGAGCCAAAGTCACGAAGGGAAAATCCCTGCAGGGCTGGGAGATCTTTTCCACCTTTTTTTTGGAGTTTAGCATGGAAAAAAACGAGGGTGCCTGAAACCACTGAATCTCCACGAGGATTTATTGAGAGGCAGGAATGCTGAGGGAGGTGCTGGGGTCAGTATGGATGCTCCAGGACGTGGACCATGATGTCCAGGAGCGCCGGCCACGTCTCGGTGGCAGTGGGGACGATCTGGGAGCTGGGCAGGAGGAATCCGTAGCGCCCCGAGTCCCTCAGCTCCAAGGTGAAGGAATATTTCACCCCGTTGTCATAGGCCCAGTCGATGGTGGTGCCTCCTGCCATGTCTGCAGGGAGAAGAGCCCGGATGGGAGCGCATTCCCGAGGGATTTGCTGCGGGATGAGGGAGGGACACTCACAGATGGTGCTGGCGATGCTGCCGTAGGTGTATTTTGTCCCAAACACGGCGGCCAAGTCGCTCACAGCCTTCTTGGCCAGTTCATTCTGCAAAGGAACCACCAAAAATTGTGGGATCTGGTGGATTGAGGGGCAGGGGGATCTAGAGCCCCTCATTCCCCATCCCTTCTGCTCTAGGTTTTCCCAAAAAAACCCTTAATTTTTGATGTTTGAGGTCCATCTCACAAGCACCCTCCACCAGGACCCAGGTGCAGGGGTTCAATATTCGGGTTGTATCCAATAAGAGGAGCAGGAAGCTCCTGGAATGCTCTGCCTGACTTTGCCAGGACATCACAGCCCCACTTTTTGGGGCCATCTCACCATTTCCTGGTGGTCAGGTGCAGGTGCCCTCCTGTATCCATAGGGGAAGAGCAGCATCTGGGAGTAGCTGTGGATGGAGATGACAGATTTCACGTTCCCGTGGGCACGGATGAAATCCACAATGGCTTTCACTTCCTTCTCAGAGTGGGCATGAGGCCCGTGGTAGGTCTCAGAGCAGGGATTGCTGCTGGAGCCAGCACCTGGAGCAGGGGAAGGAGGAGATCCAGAGAGGATCCCTCAGGAAGGATTCCCACCCTTGGATTTCTCCACTCTAGCAGAAAGTTTGGATGTTTTGAGGCACAAACAATGCCCAGCATGGGGACCTGGTGGCCAAGGTCTCACCTCCAAACCCCACATCCCAGTTTCTGTTGGGATCCACTCCGACGCAGCGGGATCCAGCGTTGATGGACCTGGTCTTGCGCCACAGGCGGTTCTAGGAGCACACAGAGAGGAGGCAGAGCAGGGATGTGAATCCCAACCCCTGCCACGATGCCTTAAGTTTGAATTTTGGTGAATTCCAGGTTCTGTGGTGCCCAGGGTGCAGCTCTGAGCTCACACTCAGTGTCACTCAGCAGGGACACAAACCAAATCCTGTTCCTGCTGCACTCCAAGGACAACTTCCAGCCCCAAAGCACAAACAAGGGTGGCTGCAGGGAGGAACAAGAAGGATGGGAGCTCACAGCCTGGAGCTGTAATTGGAGAATTAAACCCCAGTATACAAATGGACCAAAACTTATAAAAATGGAAGACTTTGTGACCGTTTGTCCATTTTGTGACCATTCTTAGTCCACCTTGGGTGTAGCCCTGGCCAGGCTCTTGTCTTGCCCAAGGTGTATCCTAGAGGCCTTCCAATAAATATCTGCTTTATTCTCTAACTTTATCCAGTCTCTGTTCCAGGTCAGCCTTCCCAAGGCATCATCCAAGCATCTCCAGGGATCTCCACTCACCATCCCACATGGGGAGGAACATCCCACCCAAAAACCACGGACAGCCATGGTTGGGGACAGCACAGGGACAAGATCCCCCATGGTACCCCGCACTCACAGAGCTGTGGGTGAAGGCAAAGCCATCAGGATTGGTGACAATCTCCAGGAAGATGTCCATGCCGTCCAGGATGGCCGTGACAGAAGGGTCCTGCCCGTATTCCTCGGCAATCTGTGCATGGAGAGGAGCAGGAGCTGTCCTGGTGCCCCTCGGAGACGAGGGATGGGATGGGATGGGATGGGATGGGATGGGATGGGATGGGAGCTGGGGTCCCACATCCCAGGTGATCCCAAGGTCACCTTGTTGGCCGTCCAGACTCCGGTGGCCTGGGTGATCCATTCCCGCGAGTGGATGCCGGTGTCCAGCCAGATGGCCGGACGGTCCGATCCCCCGGTGCTGAACTGCGCGGAATCACCGGATGGTCGAGGTTGGAAAAACCCTTCGGGATCGTGGAATGCAACCTGTGCCCCATCCCCACCTTGTGCCCAGCCCAGAGCCCTGAGTGCCACATCCAAGTGTTCCTCAGACAGCTCCAGGAAACCCCAAACCTCCCTGGGCAGCTCTTTCCAAAGCCTGACCACTCTTTCCATGAGGAAATCTCTGCTGATGTCCACCCTGAGCCTCCCTTGGCACAGTTCCTCATCCTGAGGGGGGATTTTCGAGGTGAGGCTGCCCCAGGACCCACCTTCAGCACGTACAGGGGCCTGTTCTCGTAGCTCTGCCCGATCTGGATCTTGCTGACGAGGTTGGGATGATCCTCCAGCAGGACATCCATCCAGTCATAGATCTGGAATGAGGAGCTGCTGCGTCACGAGGCTCAGCCTGGTTCTCACCTTTTGGCTTTGAGGGAATCCAGCACTGGATGCAACAGGCAAAGCTTCCCTGAGGAAGATTTGGTGCTTCCTTGGAGACCTGGGATTCCCCTGGGGAAGACATCGTGCTTCCCTGGAGAATGTGAGGTGGTTGGGGCTCTGTGTGAGCAGGGAGAGGCACATCACAAGGTTTTTGGAAAAGTAGAAGGAATGGTGAGGGGAAAAAGCTCTGAGACACTCCCAACACCATCACAGCCTCCCCCAGTCCCAAATGGGCTCCAAGCACTCCCAAAGTGAAGCTGAAAATGTCTTCCACAGGGTGGGAGATTCCAGGAGTGTCCAGGCTGGATGTGGAAGGTTTCCCAGTCTCCCATCTCAGCTAAAACCCCCACCAAGGAGGAGAAAAGTGTCCCAGGGAGGTCTCACCTGTCACCAAGAGCTCACCACGACCCCAGAGTGACCCCAGCAGGACAAAGCCAATGCTCTGCAGAGAAAGGTACCTCGTCTATCGTGTGGTAGGAGGCAAAATCAAACGTCCTGGAGCTTCTCTTGACCCTCCTAGACCTCCTCATGCTTTCCTTTTCTTCATCCAGTAATTCCTGGTTAGGAGACAAAAAAAAAACAAAAAACCCCCAAATCCCCAAACAAAACAAAAAACCCCAAGATCAAAAGGGCTGGAAGGAGCAGGGGGTTGGATTTTTCTTCCATCTCTTGATTTCCAACTTTTTGGACTTTCTGTCAGGGTTGAGCTTCAGGAGCTCATCCTGTTCCTGTCACAGCCATTACCTGCACATCCTCGATCATGATGCTGTAGGAAAAATTATGGGAGTCCAGGAGTTTTTTGATTTCTTGGAGGTTGGGGAAGGGCACCCGCACGTCCACGGGGTGGCCAGGGATGTTGGGGTGACGCCAAAAGTCCAGCTGGGAAGAAGAAATTGAGCAGAAAGGGAGAGCTCAGCCCCATCCTGTGCTGGTGCTCATCCACTGAGCTCCCCAGCACCTCCAGGGCTCTCACAGGAGTTTCCATGAAGGACTTAAAAAGGTTTTTTGCACAAATTTTGGGCCACAGAGGGATGTCTGGATAGGGATCTACAGGAATGTTTCAGCCCAGGTTGTTTGAGTATTTGTGGGATGTTCCCAGTTCATCCCAAACAGGAGCTCTGAGCTCAAGGAGCCCCAGGTTAAATTCATATTTATATGGCTCTAAATGACACATCTCCAAAATGTGAAGGAAAATTGGATGGGATGGCAAAAGAAGGAGCTCTGGATTCACCAGGGTTTGTGACCAGGGGGTGCTCAGGACCCCTCAGAGCTCACCTGCAGCTCCTCCTGCTCGCCCAGCAGCCTGAGCAGGGCCATCTGCTCCTCGTTCCTGGCCGTGACACGCAGGACCTGGTCCCTGCAGGGAGGCACAGGGGTCACAGGGAGGGGACTCCGGGATGGGAAAGCTCCACACCGGCTCAGAGGGTTGGAAAATGCATCAGTTGTTGGTGTTGAGAGGAAAAAATGCAGGTTCAGAGCAGCCATGACAGGGAAAGAGCAAATGCTGGGGAGTCTGAGGTGATCTCCAGCCTTGTTTGATCAGCTCCCAAGGGGTTTGGGAATATCTCACATGGGAATGTTCTGTATCTATGGATATGCTCCCTAGCAGAGATCCCAATCCAGCCTGGCTGGGCTTCCCAAGGACAGGCACAGCCCCTGGAGAGGAGGAAATGTTCTGTGGGAGAGAGGTTTTCCCACCTTGGATCAATCCTTTACCTCCAAGCTCTCCTGTTGGACAGTGCTTAAAGATGCTCCCAAAATGGCACAAAATTCCTTCACCTTTCCTTTTTCCTACCTTTCATCCTCTTATCTCCTCAAGGTGATAACAATTTCCATTTGCCCATTCCATGNGCACAAAATTCCTTCACCTTTCCTCTTTCAAACCTTTCGTCCTCTTATCTCCTCATTTATCAGTTTAACCACCTCCCCAAGGTGATAACGATTTCCATTTGCCCATTCCGTGCCTGGGGGCTCAGGCAGGCATTCAATCCTTTTGATTTTTCCAAAATCAGGGAGCAGCCCTGACATTCCCTGGACAGTCTTGGCTTGCAGGTGCTCAGATCCCTCCCTGGATGGATCCCTCAACCACGGCATCGTGGCTGAGGAGGAAGGAAAGCAGGGAGGAAGGCAGGGAGGAAGGTGGGTCTGTCACATCACAGAATATCCTGAGCTGGAAGGGGCTCATGAGGATCAAATCCAACAACAGGCTCCCCAAAAATCCCACCCTGTCCTTGAGAGCATTGTCCAAACACTCCCGGAGCTCTGGCAGCCTTGGGAATGTGACCATTCCCTGGGGAGCCTGGTCAGTGCCCAGCATCCTCTGGATGAGGAACCTCTCCTGATATCCAACCTAAACCCCCCTGGCACAGCTCCATCCATTCCCTGGGTCCCTGGTCATGAGCTCACCAGCTCTGGCTCCAGCTGGTGGGATGTCCAGCATCCTGGGTACGTTTTTATGGATAGGTACTCCCTACTCTGCACACAGAATTCCCACTTTCTCTACAAGTTACTTCTCATTGCCAGTCCATTCATTCAGGCCTTTCTGGAAGTGGATTGGAGGCTTTGGGAGTTTGGGATTATCCTGACCTCCCCCTCTACATTCCATGCCCCCTTCTCAGCCTCATTCCTGTGCTATTCCTATCTCCAGGAGCTACAACTGGGATGTTTCTCCTGGAAAAGTGCTGCCCTCCCTCCACAGGGCCCCTTTCCCATGGCACGTTATTCCCAGCAATCCTTGGGTTTTATTCCCAGCAATCCTTGGCTGTTATTCCCAGCAATCCTTGGGTTTTATTGCCAGTAATCCTTGGCTGTTATTCCCAGCAATTCTTGGGTTTTATTCCCGACAATCCTTGGATGGCTCCACAGCCATCACACTTGAGCCATACACATCATCCCCTGATCCTCTGGGATTCTACTCCCTGGCAAAGCTTGGAGCGATGCCCTCAAGATTCAGCATTCCCAAATTTCTCCTGCTGCATGCTCCAAACTTGGGGTGAAACCAAATCTTTCCTAGTTGGGGAAAAAACCCTGTCGGATTTCCATCCTTTGGGATGTCACCCTTGCAGCTGACCCTGCGGGAGCGTGGTGGGGACGGACCTCTCCCACCCGGATCCCCGTCCCAGCCGTGGTGTCCCACCGCCCCCCGCTCCGGCAGGACTCACCCCACAAAGAGCTGCTCGGTGCTGGTGACCCCCAGGAGGGCCAGGAAAACCAGGAGGGTCTCCATGGAGGGTGGGAGCAGATCCAGAGCCCCGAGGACGGGCAGAACCCCCTGGGTGGTCGGGATCCCTCCCGGAGCTCCTCGGCGGGGCCGCATCCGCCGTCCCCGCGGCGTCGGCAGCGACAAACAGAGCAGGCAGGAAGGGCTCCCGCGAGCCCAAATGTTTGCTTTATTTGGCAAAGTCAACACAAGAGCAGCCAAATTAGAGAGGATCTGATAACGTCTCCCTCGGTGAGCGCGTCCTGGATGAGCGTCCGTGCTCCCGGCTCCCGACCCGCGGGCACGGGCGGCTCCCGACCCACGGGAGCCCCAAAACCACCGGGAAGCAGCTCTTTGTTTCCATGAATTTCTCCGTGACACATTGCTATGAGTAAGTCAATCATAATTGTGGTTAGTAAGGCGTGTGTAATGACAAGCTACTACAAAGACACTTGCAGAAAAAGCAAGCATTTAAACGTGGGTTTAAGATTAATTACTTTATGCATACATGTATACATACAAACATATATATATATACACATATAAAATGTAAAATACATTATTGAAATTATTCATCAAACCATTCCCACTTGATGGTGGATGAAATGAAATCTCACTTCAAAGCTGATGGAAGTCGTGGAGCTCGGAGGTGCACAAGGACATTCACCTGGGGTAATGCTCAGACGGAAAGGCTCATTTTGGGGTAGAAAATGAATTATTTTTATGTTTTTTGGTGTGAGCAGTGGCTCTGGAGCAGCTGTCACGGGCTGGGGCTATCCCAGTTTGTCAGAGGTGTCTTTGTTCCCCAGTTAAAGCAGAGTCTTTGTTCCACAGGTTACAGCAGGGCCTTTGTTGGGCCTTATCTGTGCTGCCCCTGAGCTCCCACCGCGCTTGTCAGGGATGCTCCGGGTTCCTGGGCTGTGTTCCCAGGCTGGCAGGCACCTCCCAGAGCAGGTTAGTACAGCTGACATCCTCTATCCATGATTTTCTCCATTCAATCCAGGGGATTCTGGCTGCACTGAGAGCAGGAGGTGCCCTGGGGAAGGTGCTGGGCTCTGTTGGGGCTTTGTGGTGCAGAATTGTTGGTGAGGTGGGTCCAGGATCCTCCTCGAGGCAGGATTGTGGGGTGCTTGAGGTGAGAATGGACATGGGGAGGTTTGTATCCAATGCCTGGGTCAGCTCTGGGGACCCACCAGGTCTCTCCTGGTTGGATCTTGGAGTCCTCCAGAGATGGAGGCTGCACAGCCCCACTTGCACCAGGTCCTGCTGCTTCTCCTCCTGGTGAAAAGCATTTCCTGATGTCCCTCCTGGCTCTCCCTCCTTCCAGCTGATGCTGCTGTCTCTCCCATCACTCCCTGTGCTGAAGAGCTTGGCTCTGTTCCCTCAATAATCTCCTTCCTTGGGATGGGATGGTCCCTGTTAGGTCCCCCCACCCCACACCTGTGTCATCTCCAGCCCATCTCCCCTCATCCCATGGCATACACCCTCCCGTTCCTCTGGGTGGCATCCACTGCTCCAGACTCCAAATCTCTCTGGAATCAGGGTTCCTGACCTGGATGAGCTCTCCTCACACCAGGCACTTAAAGAGGGGAGGACAGGAGGCCTCAAGCCTTGGTTGGAATGAGCTTCCAAGCCAGGACAAGGTCACAATTCCACATTCCCAGCTGAGGCTCCTCAGGCTCTGCAGTTCCTGCTCTGGAGACAAGAGCTCATCCAGGTCCAAGAGCCAACTGTGTGCCCTGTCCCTGGGATTTACCATGAGTGGTTTTTAACCACTGGGCAGGGGATGGGATTTTGGGAAGCTGGGTCACTTTGGGAAGCAGGTGCCACTGGGTAAGGCTGTGGGCAGAGGGACCAGGACCACGTGGGCAGCACTGGCTTCCCCAAGCTTGGGTTTGCTTTCCAAAACATCTGCTTTTAACCCAAACCCAGCCCCCTGGGGTACTTCCAGCTGCACCTTCCCCTTTCCCTTCCAACAGCTCGGTGCCCTGGATCCGCAGGGATTTATCGGCCACATCAGCGCTGTTTGCTCTCCTGCCAGGCTCCCCAGGGTGAGTAACTCACCAGCTGCTGGGGGTCACAAGACACCAAGATAAACCTGTTAGACTCGATAATCACCACAGCAGCAGCCACTGCTAATCACTGATCCTCCTGAGCCCTCTGCTCCTAATCCCCAAGAAATCTGCAGGATGAACAATGGAACCAGGGGAACCTGAGGGACTGGGTGCTGTCCTCCCATCTCCACCTTTCCTCCAACCATGTCCACTGGGAACGTGTGGGAGAAACCCCCCTGGCACCCAAATATATGGGGGGCAGCCAAATATGTGTGTATATATGGGGGTGTACATTTGAGGGCAGTGGTCAGGGGCCTGGCAAGGTCTTTAGGCTCATTAAGAGAAATCAAATTCCTTTAATCAATTCCGTAGCCTGGATTATGCTGTTAACACCAGGGCTTCTGCACCAGCCCCTTCAGCCTGGAGAAGGGAAGGATCCAGGGAGAGCTTCCAGCACATTCCAGGGCCTGAAGGGGCTCCAGGAGAGCTGCAGAGGGACTGGGGACAAGGACAGGACACAGGGAATGGCTTCCACTGCCAGAGGGCAGGGATGGGTGGGATCTTGGGAATTGGGAATTGCTGGCTGGGCTGGAATTGCCAGAGCAGCTGTGGGTGCCCCTGGATCCCTGGAATGTCCAAGGCCAGGCTGGACACTGGGGATTGGAGCAGTGGGAGGGGTCCCTGCCATGGCAGGGCTGGCACTGGATGTGTGGGGAGGTAGAGCTGTGTCCCAAAAATCTCCTCAGGGAAGTGTCACACACAAGGAACAGGACACTCATCAAACACCGTGGGGGGAATGCACGGGGGGTTTATTCAGCCATTTTTATCATTCCATCCATCACAGCCACATTTGTGAGTGGTGCTGCAGGGAGCTGGCTCCCAGCCCAGCTCTCAGGAGGACTTGCTCCTCACGTGCTCCATGATTTTCTTCAGGCCCAGCCAGGTTTCCTTGGCAGTTGGGATGATCTGGTTGGCGGGCAGCAGGAAACCGTAGCGCCCCGTATCCCGCAGCTCGAAGGCAAAGGAATATTTGATCCCGTTGTCGTAGCTCCAGTCAATGCTGCTTCCACTGGCTTGGTCTGCAAGGGAAAGGAGATGATCCAGAGGGGTGAGCAGAGGAATGGTGGAGTTCTGTTGTTCTGCTGTTTGTATTTTGGGGGACAAAGGTGAGGTTTGGCTGGGGATGCTCTGGGGTGGTGTCACTGCACAGGAGCATCGTGGCTTCCACGAGGGACAGATCCTGAGGGAAGGATTGGGATTGGTGTCCTGGGACAGCTCCTAAAAGCTCTGAGTGCCCAAATACTCACAGATGGTTTTGCAAATGGTGCCCACTTGATAGGTGGTGCCATAGAGGGAGCGGATGGAACTGGCAGCAGCTCTTCCCAGAGATTCCTGGAGGGGAGAAGATGAAGGGAAAGTCAGGAAGCAGCCACACTTCCTGAGATTAAACATTGGGATTTCACCAGAAATCTCCAAACTGCCTTGGAGATGATTCACACCAACAGCAGTCACAGCTTCCACAGCATTTCTGGAGGTGCCACTGCAGGTGAGATAACTTCCAGCAGGGTTAAGTGTTCATCCCTTGTTTCTCTCACTGGCTTATCAAGGGAAGGCTCAACAGATACCAGAAATTCCCAAGGCAGTTGGGATCTTCCAATACTCCAAGGTCAACTTTGTGTTCACCTCAACTGCATAATGGGGGGCTGGACGGAAAACAGAGCTGGGTTCTTTGTGAAGGAGGAAAAAAGGCAACAAATTGCCATAGGACAACTGCAGTTAGGTATTAGGACAAAACAAAATCCCCATGAGATGAGGGAAACTTTGGGATGAGCTTGAAAAAGCTGTGGAATTCTTCTTTAGAAATACCAAAACAAATCAAAACAGCTAATCCAAGCTCAGACTGAAATTGGCTCTGACTCCAAAGCCCTTTCAGCACAGGGTCAGAACAGAGACCTCCAGAGGTCTCTCCCATTGGAATTATGGTTGTGAGAGCCACATTGCCTCAGAGATATTATTCCAGCTGTGATGCTGTCGTTAAGGAAGAGTATGGAAATGTCACACTGCACCCCCTGGAAAGGCAGCTGGACAGAAGAGAAAAAGGTAAAGCCAAGTCCTTCTGTCTCACCAGCTCAGCATAATCATCTGGCCTGGTGCATTTGTATCCATAGGGATACATCAGCATTTGGGAATAGCTGTGGAAGGTCAGGAAGGCCTTGAAGTTCCCACGATTCTTGATGAAGTCGACGACAGATTTCACTTCCACCTCGGAGTTGGCGCTGGGCCCGTGGTAGGAGTCGGAGCAGGGTTTGTTACTGGCTCCAGGACCTGGTGGTGCAAGGAGGGAACAAAGCTGTGAGGAGAGGAATTCCTGGGAGGTCAGGGCAGACCCACACAAAGCTGGGTTTTCCTAAGGACAGCAGCAGCCAAAGCAAGGCTTTAAATGTCTATAAATGCTCAAACAGCAGTGACAGTGTGAATGTTCAAGGGATGTAGTTTCAGATGATTCTGGAAGAGGTTGCCCAGAAACCCAGGAATCCACATTCCTGGGGCTGTTCTGTAGTTGGATGGGGCTTGGAACAATCTGGGATAGTGGAAGGTGTCTTTGCCCATGGCAGAGGGTGGAACTAAATAATATTTTGTGTCCTCCCAACCCAAACTGTTCTGTGATTCCATGATTCCATAACTCCATGATGAATGGTGATTAATCCCCTTTATAAAGGCAGCTGCTGGTTCTGTGTAACAGCATCCAGAAGCTTCATCCCTACCTCCAAAACCTGCATCCCAGTTCCTGTTGGGATCAACTCCGACGCAGACGCTGCCGGGAATCTTGGAGCGGGTTTTCCTCCACATGCGGTTCTACAACAGAGAAACCCTTCAAAAGGGAGCAAATCTGGGGGCTGGCCCCAAAACTGCTCCCCAGGAAGAGCTGCCATCCATGAGGGATTGATCCTAGGCGTGATCCCAAGAGTATATTGGACTGGCAAGATCGGCCAAGGGTCAAAAATCCAATGTATTTACTAAAACTGGGTGTTTACAGGGGCTTGGGATGGGTTAGACGAGCAATGAGGATCTTTGTCTGCCCAGCTCTTTGGTGACTCCTCTCATAGCATTAAAACTTTCAGAGCCCATTTCCCTCATGTTGATTATTTCCTTGGAAGAGCCAGGAATCTCACTGGGCTCAGAGAGAGAGCTGACCCACCGAGGTGTGAGTGTACACAAATCCATCAGGGTTGGCCACTGGCAGCAGGAAAAGATCCATCTTGTCCAGCAGGGAGGTGACAGAAGCATCTGTTCCATAGTCAGAGGCAATCTAGGCAGAGACAGAGCACATCCTGCTTAGCAGAGTAATTCCCTCCCAAATGTTCATCCCCTCACTGCTTGGGACAGAGGAAGGGCTGGATTTTGGGGCAGGGAAATAAGGAACATCCATTATCTGCTGGCTGTAAATGTTCCTTGTTATACATGGACTGAGCAGTGATTCTGTTTTATTATTTTATTCTGAAGACAGGAAGTCTTTAGAATAAAATGGAAGAGGACAACAAAATTTTCTCTTCCCTGTCCCAGAGGACAGGCCAAGGCTGGAACTAAGACTGAGATGGAATAGCCAGGTTGGGAATTCTCAACTGTGCTGCACTGAGGGAACCCAAGGAGCTTTTGGACTGAACTGCTGGGCATGGGGTGGCTCTTGGGGATGGTTCTGTGCAGGGCCAGGAGTTGGACTCCACGATCCTCTGGGTCCCTTCCAGCTCAGCTCATCCTGTGATCCTGGGACTTCTCTGGTGGCTCGGTCATTTCCAGCAGGATTTAAATCCTCATTTGTAGAGAGCTGGAGGTCTGGGCATTTTGTGGAAGGAAACCAACCCTCACTGCATTTTTCTGGGTGAGCAGAGCAAAGCAGCAAAATCATCTCCAAGTCTTTGGTGATTTGTGTGACAATTTCACCTGAACCACTACATTTTCTCTGCCTAAACCCCGCTGTTCCAACAGGACACAGTTCCCCAATTCCAGGCTGAGCCAGCCACCACATCCTCAGGGATGCTTTTGGGAGGCGAATTAACTGAACACACAGAGGGGGGTGACATCCTCTGAAACACCAGGAAACGTTCCCAAGGCGAGCCAGAGAGGAATGGCAGCAGCAGGAACCTTGTTGGCGATCCACAGGGCGCTGGCCTGGGTGACCCACTCGCGGGAATGGATGCCGGCGTCGAGCCAGATGGCCGGGCGGTTGGAGCCTCCGGTGCTGAACTGGGAAACCAAACAGGAGCAGGTCACACTCTGGCACCTCTCAGACATCCCAGAATAGATCAGGGTGCTCTGGGCTGGGCTGTCTGTCATTCCTGCCTGTGGATGTTCCGTGGTAGCTGTCGTACCTTCAGGACGTACAGAGGCCGCTTCTCGTAGGATTCCCCGATCTGGATCTTTCTCACAAAGCTGTACTCGGATGCAAGGTGGTCCAGTTCTGCATTGATCTGAAATGAAAGGGGATGAGGACATTCACATCGTATTGGAGGACATTCATGTCATATTTTGGTGTTCTGCCATTCCTTCCAGAGGATCAGCTTGGAAAGCCCATCCCATTCCACTCCCCTGCCACAGGCAGGGACACCTTCCACTACCCCAGGCTGCTCCAACCTGGCCTTGGACACTCCCAAGGATGGGGAAGCCACAGCTTTTCTGGGAAAAAAAGTTCTTTATTTCCCAATTTCAACACCCCTTTATTTCTCTTTCCCTTGAAGGATGGGTTTTGACAGGGTCTGCAGGAGAGTTTATGGAATTTTCATCGACGCTGTTGGGGACAGCGCTGGCTGATTGTTCTGAGCACAAAATTAATACTGCAAAAAAACAAACCCACGTGCCAGAAAAAGCTGCAAGGACGTTTTAGATCCTAACATAGGATGCTGAATTGAAGGCAAAAAGACCAGAAAAAATCAGAATACCCTTCCCCTGAGGTACTCACCTCATCCAGAGTGTGGTAAGCACCAAAGTCAAAGCTGCTGCTGCGCTGCCTTTGGGCACTCTCGGCCATGTCTTGCTTCTCTTTATCCAGAACATCCTAAAATAACATTCAAATGGTGAGGAATATCTGCTTCACTTGCTAGAAGATAAAGAAATGAAAAGGCAGTGAGTCAGTGATGGTTTAGATGCCCTTTGGGGATTCCTGCTCATGAGGAAATGTCAGATTGGTGCCCAAATGGGTGATTTTTATCCATAACTCCTCTCAGTTTAGTGAATGATGATAACTTCAGTTTGGGATTCCCAAAAGTCCACGTGGAACTCCACAGGGGTTGTCAGAAGAGCCCTGTGGAGTTTATTGATGTCACTACTCAGAGACCACCAACAGACAATCCAGGGATTGTCTTTGAGGAATAATCCACAACCTACCAAAATAAGGGGAGGATCCCATGGAAAACAGAGCGTGGAAAAGTGGGAGCGAGGCCAAATTGTGAATCAGTGTTTCCAAAAGATGTAAGAAATAATTGTCAGTGGCACTGCCCACCTGCAGGTCTTCAATCAGGATGGAATATTCAATCCCCTGGGATTCCAGGAAGGCTTTCACTGACTGGACACTGGCAGCAGGAATTCTCACATCCACAGGGAGGGCAGGGGCAGAGGGGTTGATCCAGAAATCCAGCTGGAGAGAGAGAAAGGGAAATGGATTTGGTTTGGGGAAGGCATCCTGCAAACAGCTCAGGCAGAGTTTTAGGGATGCTGATTTCTCCCAAATCCAACGGCCCCTGCAGAGAGGAGCCCTGGAATGCTCCGTTCTCCGTGTCCTCACCACAGCCTTGTATCAGTTCTTGTGATAAACTCAATAAAATCACAAATACCAAGGGGGCTTGGATCCATTTTTTCATTGACTTCTAGGCTTTGGTCACAAAAATGAGGAAATTTTTGTTGTCTCCGATGATTATTTTATTATTCTCCCTTTTACCAGAAATAATTTCAAGAAAAACTCTATACTCCAGTCTTGGGTAACAGGAAACCCATTGTTTTAATTTCTCCTTTTATCTCTCCTTTGGCAGGACTTTTCCAAATTTTAATTTCTAAATTATTCTTATAATATATTTTTAAAGCCAGTGAATTTAGAAAGTGATGTTAAAATGCTCACCAATGGCAATAAGAACAGTATTAAGATGGAATTTTACAGTGTGTTTTCCTGTTTCAATACAGTATAGACCAACTAATAAATTCCTTCCATAACTCTGGGAGACAAAACATTGCCATTCCCCCTGGAAAAACGAGTTTTTCAACACTGAGATTAAGATCTAACAATTCAAATATGCTGTAGGAAAAAAAAAAATATCGATTCTGGCCCTCCTGAACATTGAGCTTGGTACTCGAACTTGCAGGTTAAATTTAAAGTATTGAGAGAGTAAATTAATTCATGGCAGCCACCCCAGGGTGATGGGAACCTTCCAGATGAGATGCAGATTCACACCCCGATCTGCTGTGAGTGAAATGCAAACCCTGTCCTGTCTGAAATATTCCAAAAAATTCCAAAAAAAAAAAGTAAAAATTCCACCTCCAGGTGTTCCAGCGATTCCAAAAGCTGCAGCTGCTTCACCTCCTCCTCATTTTTGGTCTTGATCCGGAGAACCTGGTGCCTGCAATAAACCAAGAGTCTCCAGAACCGGCCTCAGAAGGGCGAACTGGTTCGTTCCTGGGATCGATAATTCAGCGTTAATTCTCTGTTAATTGCTCCTTTAATCACTTGATTTGGCGTCACCCGAGAGTTCCACCAACAAACCGGCACCTTCCTCCTGAACCAGACAAAATCACAAGCATCAATCCATCCATCTGCTTTTTTGGCAGCGACTTTGGGAGAAAAAAAATATTGATTAGGAGAAGGATGAAGATTTTGGGGAGCAAACACTAAACCCGGGATTTGTTTCACCTTCCTGCCGTTTAATGTCAGACACCCTGGCGTTGTCAGAGGCTCGCAGCATTCCAGGAGGGATGAATCAGCCTCTGGAAGGGCCTCACTCCACCGGGCTGAGAAACCGGGAGCACAGCCCGGGAACCCACAAGTGGAAACCTTTTAAAGATGGGAACGAGGTAAAAACGGTCCCGGCACACGAAGGGACTCGTTTACACCACGTTTACACCACATTTACACCACGTTTACACCACGTTTACACCAGGATCCTCTCCCTGGCCAGCGGGGGGGGGATTTTGTTGAACCGAGTTAAATCAGCTCTGAAGGCACTTTTCCACATTAATAACTTATTACTGGATTCTCCATCGCCATAAGCTTTATCTCAGGATTGGGTTCTGCCGTGAATTAACCATCGCTGCTGAGGAATGGATTCACAAGAATTCAGTTCAGGATTAAATGATGAAAATAGCCCTTCCTGGCTTTACAAATCCTTGAGTTTCAGGACATTATATTATTTTTTTTAAACCTTCATACACAGATTTGCTCACTGGAATCTAGTCCTCGCTTACTGCACCTCAGGATTTATCCAGTAGGATTTTATAATCTTTAATTATTAAGGCTCTTCCATGGTCATTGAGGCAACATCCAGTGGGATAATTTTTGCAATGCAACATAAAGACAAACCTTTAGAATGTAATGGCTGGAAATCAGGATTTGAAATGCTTTGAAAGGTGGAAAGAAGAGGAAGAAAGAGAAACAAGAAACTTGGGGGGAGTAAAAAGGGAAAGTGGTGAACTTTGTGATCTGAGGGCAGGTTCTGGTCTTTCAGCCCTGCTTTTGCAGTGAGGTTCAGCTCAAGCCAAAATCAAGCATTGGATGAACAGGAATTCAGGATCTCAATTCCACAGCTGGACCCTTCTCCTTAGAAAACCCAAATGAAAGTAAAGCTTCCCTCAAACACCAGAGCAGCAAACCAAGAACAATCAGTCACAAAACCCAAAAAATGTGCCCCAAGCAGAATTTGTGAAGTTGGAAAACAACAAATGGACGCCAGCCCTAAATGAAAGGTTTTCCACAAAAGTGTCACTCACCCAACAAAGGTTTCCAGGCACAGGGAAGCCCCCAGGAGGGCACTGAAGATCAAAATCAGCTTCATGTTTGCTGGCAGTTCAGCTGGGCCTGGCAAAGGGGAATTTATACAGAGCTTTCTTTTCCAGATCAAAAGCGTCTGCGATAGAAGTTATCACTCCATGTGATCAAGTTCTCACCTTTATCAGAGCCTTCAAGGCAACCAGCAGGCCAAATTCACCTCCAAAAAAATATTTTCCACTGACACATCCAGACTAGGAGGGGGAGGAGTCGGTCCCAAAGGCCTGACCACAAAAATGTGCGTGTGCTTTCCCATGTTTTTCAGGGCAGAGGAAAACAGGGACAGACTGAACTCATCCCAGCTCTCACGGGGGGTCAGGAGCTCTGCCAGCCCACTCCTGGTCCTGGGGACTTGGATTGTCCATTCCTTGTTCCAGAGGATATTTGGGTAGTTGGTATCCACGTGGGACTCCTGCCTGAGCTTTGGGAATAAACTCCCGTGGGAACACCCAGCTGTGGCTGTCCCACAGCTGCAGGTAGGACCACAGGGCTGCTGGATAAACTTTTTTTTGTTTATCCAAATAAAAAGGTCTCTGAGGGACAGCAAGGAGCTGACCCTGCTGTCACATCTGGGGACAAGACATGGGAGAAATTCAGCTGCTCATCCACCTCGGGAATAGGAGGAAAGGAATTCCCTGACAATTTCTAGAGGAAACTTTGAATAAATATCTCAGTTGTATCACTCAGCATTTATCAGCACCTCCCTGAGGAGTCTCCTCTCCTCTCCTCTCCTCTCCCCTCCCACCTTACTCCTCCACAGGAGTCCTGCTGTGTTTCCACTTCCAAGCAAATCCTTTGCCTCACGTTTTTTGGAACAAAGGGAGCCCCAGGCAGGGATGAACCCTGGTCTGTAGGATTGAGTCACTCTGTGACTGCTGTGTCTTGGGGGCACCAGGAGAACCTGCTCTGCTCTCTGAGGTTTAACCAAGCCAGTCCCTGCAGAAAAGATCTCCACTCCCTCCATTTATACCAAATAACAGAAATAAATCCCAAGAGACAGGAAGCAGCACAGGAATTTCCTGCTCCTGGAACTACAGCAGCTCTGGTGGAAGTCAGTTCCCACCTGCAGCTTCCAGACTCCAATATTTCATAAGGAATCAGCTGACTGTCCACACCGCCTACCACGGGGCACTCTTTGAAAACAGGAAGGAGGGATTTAATCTGGGGCAAAATTAGAGCTTGTTTCATTACTCATGCTCCATCCCACATGGACTTAAGGGCTGCCAAGAGACCCTGCCAAACCTGACGTCAGGATCCAAAGTATCCCAACGAGCTCTGAGTGCCCTGCTCAGCATCCTCTGGGGCCTCCACCCACTGCATTTCAGGAGCTGCGTCTAAATCCAAACCTTGGATCCACTCCTCATCCCCTGGAGGGGCTGCAGGGCCCCCAGCAGTGACCTCCTGCTGTAGCCATGAGGTCCCAAAGACTCTGGAGATAAACCCTGAGCCACGGGCATCCATGAAATTGGAGAGAATCCAGGAGGTCCCTGAGCTGCTCCAGGCTTGGAGCCCCTCTGCTCTGGAGCCAGGCTGGGAGAGGCTGGAACTGGGAAGGCTCCAGGGAGAGCTCAGAGCCCCTGGCAGGGCCTAAGGGGCTCCAGGAGAGCTGCAGAGGGACTGGGGACAAGGACAGGACACAGGGAATGGCTTCCACTGCCAGAGGGCAGGGCTGGATGGGATCTTGGGAACTGGGAATTGCCCGAGCAGCCGTGGCTGCCCCTGGATCCCTGGAATGTCCAAGGCCAGGTTGGACACGGGTTTGGAACACCCTGGGACAGGGGAAGGGTTGGAACTGATGGTCTTTGAGGTCCCTTCCCACCCAAACCATTCTGGGGTTTGAAGAGGCTGAAAACATCCTCAGTGCTGATCCCAGAGCCCAAAAGGGGAGCAGCAGGAAGGCAAAGGTGACACAGCAAGGCACAGGTGGGACAAGGGACCTCACCAAAGCAGCAGAGCCCCACGGGATCCAGCCAAGAGGAGCAGAGCAGGTCTGGTGGCACTGACCAGGTCCAGGTCCTCAGACAGCTCCAGGGACAGCTCCGCAGGCAGGATGTCCCCAAGCACAGGTCCCAGGGCCCCCCGAGCCCCCTGCAGCTCAAACAAACCCCAAAACAACTGGGGCTCAGTGAGATGCAGCTCCCACAGCCCGGGGTGATGGAGGGCGTGTGGGTGAGCCTGGCCAGGCTCTGCTGCTCTCCTGCAGCGTGGGCAGGGAGGGACGTGCCCTGGAGAGGCTGTGGTGTCACCCCATGAGTCAGGAACATCCCAGACAGTGACAGGTGACATCAATCCCAGCCAAATAAACCTTCCCCTTCCCTAAAATCACTGAAATTATACAAATCTGCCCGGTGGGATGTGCCCTGGAGAGGCTGTGGTGTCACCCCATGGGTCAGGAACATCCCAGACAGTGACAGGTGACATCAATCCCAGCCAAATAAACCCTCCCCTTGCCTAAAATCACTGAAATTATACAAATCTGCCCGGTGGGATGTGCTCTCACACAGCTCAGGCAGTGACAGGTGAAATAATCCCAGCCAAATAAACCTTCCCCTTCCCTAAAATCACTGAAATTATACAAATCTGCCCGGTGGGATGTGCTCTCACACAGCTCAGGCAGTGACAGGTGAAATAATCCCAGCCAAATAAACCCTCCCCTTGCCTAAAATGTTTTATTGATACAAATCTTCTCTGTGCTGCCACTGATAGAGACCAGAACAGATACAAACCCCCAAACAACACCTAGAAAAGCCTCAAAAACCATTATATTTCGGTGGTCAGTCCTTTTTTTGTAAAATCCACGCCCTTTGTTGTTGCTGCCTCAATACAAACCAAGGTCCAGTGTTGTAGCCCCTCCTGTCATTTTTAGGGAAAAAATCTAAGAAATTTTTCACGAATATTTCACTGAGGTGGCAAAGGGATCCATTGGCAACTCATTTCTTGGATAATCAGAGTTAATTGGCTATAACGCCAATTTATTTTGGATTACTGATGAGTGAATTATTATTTCTGTAAATAATGGATTGCCTCCATGTCCCTAACCCACCTTAGGAATGCCCAGGATAAAGGATGAGCAGGGATTTCAGTATGTGGTTTATTTACCCCTTGTACACTTAGCTTGTTGAGTATTTATAGACTTTTCTGCATATTAATACTTTTTAATAAATTAGTTCACATATCCTAGGAACTAGTTTGTATGGATTTTTTTTTAGTCTGTTTTTTTAGAGTATGTGCATTTTTTTCATTGTGGTTTTGGTATTTTTAAGGTTTTGTTATTTTTTATTATTTTATTTTTATTTTTTATAATTACTTTTAGTCGGGCTTTGGTTTATATTTTTTACAGATGGCAGGTGCTGGTAGTTAACATGTTAGCAGTAGGGTTTTAATAATATGCTTACTGGATGTTATTTTAACTAAGTAGACAGTTTAATTACAAGCATAACTATATATTAGCTATCTTACCATTATTTAAAAATTTTGTTAATAGCAGAAATAAAAACTATATTCATACAGTAATTTTAACATTACACATGTAGCATTTGGCTTAATATTTGCGAAAAGCCAATAATATAATATGTATTTATAACAAGAATAATTAAACAATTC
>WEIU01005105.1:30309-40604 GCA_013389925.1 Aegithalos caudatus | reverse complement strand
AGCCGGGACCCCCGGCGGGAAAAGGGGAAACAAAACCTGCCCGGCCTGAGGGGAGAACGGCACGGACCTGGGCACAGGTGAGGGGAAATGTGGGGAGAGACGAGGTTTGGGAGGGGAAGCGGTGAAATTTGGGGAGGGAGGTCGTGAGGGGAGAAGGGAGATTCGGGGAGGGGAACCGGAGAGGTTTGAGGAGGAGGAGAGGGGAGACTCGGAGAGGGTGATCAGAGAGGTTTGTGGTGAGGGAGAGGAGAGCTTTGGGGTTGGGGAAAGGTGAAGTTTGGACGAGGGGAGAGGATAAGTTTGGGGAAGGGATTGAGCTCTGGCAGATGTGAGGGCTGCCTGCCTGGGACAGTTATTTCCTTCACATAAGGTGTTACTAGGCATAAAGGGGGAAAGAAAATCTGTGGGTTTCATCTGACAGAAAACACTCTGTTACCTACTGAAAGTTATTTTTTTTTTGGATAAAAAACATTGGTCTTGCCTGGAGGAGGCAGGAACTTTCCCTCCTCCTTTTGAAGGATACTATTATTCAAAAACTACAGAGAAGATGCACACTGTTCCTCAGTAACCGGGCTGAGAATCTTCCTGCTGAGTACAAATTCCCCGATTTTGCCTTTTCCCTGTGTTCTCACAGACAATGACACCAAATAAGAGCCCAGACACTTCCCTCATCGACCTGGCAGTGAAGATGAGGAAACAGGCTGAGAGCAGGAAGGTGGTGCTGGCCTGGGGGCTCCTCAACATATCCCTAGCAGGCATGATCTACACTGAAATGTGAGTTAATTGTTCCATCTGATTCAAACCCAGCAAAGATCCCACAGTGTGGAGCCTTAAATGTCCCCCAGGGTGGAATTGCTGCTAAATTATCTCTGTCTTGTTTTGCTTTTCAGGACTGGCAAACTCCTAAGCACCTATTACAACATCAGCTGCTTTCCACTCTGGTACATTGGTGAGTCGTTGCAGCATTTAAATCAAATTTCAGGATTGCTTTTTACTCCTTTTTATTGCTGGGAAGCCGTTTTTAAGGCAGGTTTTTTTTCTGATTGAGTTTTAAACCAAAACTTTGTTTTACTTTCTGCAATCTCCCTTGAAAACTGCTGGAATTCCATATTTTTAGTGGCAGATGAGGAGGGTTAACAGCTTTTCCTCTATGGTAAAAGGGCAGAAAGGACTTATTTAATTCATTAAATCTTTCTTAAAGCGTGGATTGAGGCTTTAGGGAGCCTTTAGATTTATTTTCCTGCTGTGTTGTGCCCTGGGTGTGGGTGGTGTTTTACAACAATTCAAGTTGGTTTTAGAGGAGACTCTTAAGTTCTGTCAAACAGGTGAGAAAGAAATCATGAGATTTCTTTTTTGGAAAATAACAATCCCATTTTAAGATGTATAAATTAATTTCAGCAGTGAGGAAAATTATTTCCAGTGGTTCTTGCTTAAGAAAACGAAGAAATCTTAGATTATTCCTCAAACTTGCAGCACTAATAATGACCTTTTTTTAATGGACATAGCCTGGTTTTGCAAATAATGCAATTTTTGCTCAAACCATGACAGAAACTCGTGTGTTTCTTGCAGAATTTGCCCTGGCAGCCCTGTTCAGCCTCAATGCCCTGTTTGATTTCTGGAGGTACTTCACCTACACAGCAGCACCAACCAGCTTGGTCACCAGTCCCAGCCAGCAGATCATGGGCTGGCTGCGCAGGGCAGGTGGGGAATAAACCCTCTTTTAAATCTTGTTCATGGGGGTTTGGTTGTTTTTCCAGTTCTGGGTTCTTTATTCTGAATTTTCTCCTCTGACAAGAGCTGTGAACTGAGCTGGGAGTTTGGGGCTGTCCTGTGCAGGGCCAGCAGTGGGGCTCCATGTTGTTCCTCATGCTGTGATTTAGTTTGTGGCCATTTGAGGTGGATCTAATTGAGTTTTAGATAATTGAGACATAAATTAATGTGGCTAAGATGAGAATAGTGGAGGAGCTGATGGAATATTAGAGGAGCCCCCCTGTAGGATTTATTCTGAGTTGGGATCACAGATCTCAGTTTTATCTGCAGCGACCAGGTTTCGACTTTCCCATTTACCATCTCTAAAACTGCCTTAAATATTATGTGTACGTTTATAACCTTAAATATCACATGGATGCGTTTATAAAGGACAAACAGAAGCTTCTTCACCCGCTATAAAGCACAGTTTGGGTGTTCCCTGAGCGTGCCGTGCTTCCCTTGCAGCCGTGCAGATCAGCCCTCCCCGGGAGGCGGCGGCCAAGCGCGTCCTGTCGCTGAGCCCGTCCCCGCCCATCCAGGGCCAGTGCGTGCTCAGCTACAGCCCCTCCCGCTCTCCCAGCGCCAGCCCCAAATTCCCCGGGAGCTGCCTCGCTGGGTACAGCCCGCAGCTCCAGGCTCTGCCGGGGCCCAGCCCCTCTCACAGCACCTCGGTCACTTACTCACCCAGCAGCGGCTACAGCAAGGTAATCAGCTGGGGGGGATGTTCAGGGCACGGCTTGAGCCTTGGGGAAAAAAGGAATTTCAAAGAATTAAATTTTTTTTTGTTGTTTGCTCCCGAGGTTTCCAGCTTCAGCCACTCTCCCAATGGATCTCCCTACTCCGTGAGTGTGGGACCCGTGGACAGCGCTGGGATAAGGTCTCACTACCGCTTCTCCCCCATCCTGTACAATAATTCCACCTACAAAGATGATTGTATAACTGATGTCAAATCCCTGGACACCTTCCTGAGGAACGAGGAGGAGAAACAGCACCGAGTTCAGTTAGGTAAATTGGGGGATTTAATGGGAAAAGCTTGCCAGGGAAGAGGTGTGGATTTTATCCAAAACAAAGCTTTTATGATGGGAGAAGTACCAGTAAAATGGATCACCTGTGAGCTTGGCAAAGGATCTGCTCCTAATGAGGTGTGAGTTAGAGCCCCATTGTTTCTCCTTCAGGCAGTTTTCCTCCAGTTATTCCTTGGAACAGCATCTAAGCATGGGAATGCTGATGGATTATCTCTGTAGCAGTTGTTGGCTGCAATGGACTGAGATAAGATCACCTTGATAAGAGGGAGCATTTGTCCAGGTGGTTTCAGATAAAGGGGCTGAATCCAGTAAGTTTTTCTCCTGGCTTGGGACAATCAAGATAAAGATAAAAGGGGATGAACTACACCCAGTAAATTTCTTCATGGATTGGGACAATCAAAATAAAGATAAAAGGGGATGAACTACACCCAGTAAGTTTTCTCCTGGATTGGGTGATTCCAGTGTTCCTGCAGAGTGACTTCTGTGTATCCACTCACTGTCCTGTTGTCCCTGTGCTGTTTGTTCCAGAATTACTGGGCAATAATTGAAGTTTTTAATGAATTAACCCTTCCAGGAAGCTCGGATTCCAGCTCTCCCTCCAGCAGCCCGACCTTTTGGAATTACAGCCGGTCTATGGCAGACCATGCCCAGATCCTGAGGAAGTTCCAGTACCAGCTGGCCTGCAGGTCCCAGGCTCCTTCTGCACACAAGGATGAAGCTGATCTCAGCTCCAAACAGGCTGCAGAAGAGGTAAATTCCACAGGGAAAAAAAATGGTCAAGGGGGGAGAAATGGGATTTTAAAATGTACCTTTGTGCAAAGGTTTGGATTTGAGCTGGGAAAGGAAAAAAAGTCCTGCAGCACTCAGCCAACTCCTTTGTTTTGCCAGCAGCAGGAATTGTCACAGACCCTAAAAACTCTGGGTTCTGTGGGGTTCCCACGTGGATTTAATAAACCTCTCCACAGGTTTGGGCACGGGTGACAATGAACAGGCAGCTCCTGGATCACATGGATTCCTGGACAGCGAAATTCAGGAATGTGAGTCCCTCTCTGAGGAATTCCAAGTGCAATGGGAAAACTCCTCTGTGCCTGAGATGGGAAGGGTTGCAGTGCCTGTCTGAGGGTTGGGCTGGTCTGTCACAAATCCCACAGACTGATCATCTCCTGATATCCTGAAACAAACAGGAGAGGGACTGGATCCATCCCTTTATGCTTGGAGGGCTGGCATTCATTATCCCCTTTCCTCATTGTCCACAGAAGCTTCACCTGATCCAGATGGGTTTTCCCAACTCCTATACTTTGAATTTTCTGCCTTTTCAGAAGCTGTTAAAGAGTCACTTAAATTCTGCCTGGCTTGATAATGAAATTAAATTATTTCCCTCCTTCAGTGTTTTATTAAAGTGCTTTGTGGTCGTGGTGGGGATGATTATTTATTAAACATTCCTGCTGCTTCTGAGATGGAATTTCCCCTTTTCCCTTCCTAGTGGATCAATGACACCATTCTGGTGCCACTTGTGGAAGAGATGGAATCTGTGAGCACTCAGCTGAGGAGGATGGGCTGTCCAGAGCTGCAGATTGGAGGTAGGATCAGCAAAATTCCCTTGGAAAAATTGGATAAATCCAAATAAATGTGGGATAAATGAGGTCTGGGGAATACTTTTGTTCCATTTCTGCTCTGTTCTGGTCTTGTCTTTGTTCCACCTCCTGCATTTCCTTAAGCTTGGGAAGGTTTTCCATTATACTTTATAAATATCAATGTTGGACACTTGGGTAAAATTCTTAAATACCTTTTTTTTCCTTATAAATTTAATTTTACAGCTCAAATTATCATCAATAATAATTGATTATTAATCGGTCAGAAAGCATTTCAAAGACAGATGTGCTGTAAATTCTCTGTGTCTCCCAAAATCTCACTGCCTCCACTGCTGTGTGCTCTTCCAGGTTCTTCCTTCAAATCACCTCCTTCCTCAAAGAACTGTTTGTTTTTAAAAAAATTCTGTTAATTTTTTAAAATCCTGATGAACTGAAGTTCTGTTTTTCACGTCAGGTCAGGTTCTGTAGCAGCTGCTTCTCCTGTTGTTTGAAATTACTGAGAAATCTGATGTGCTGGATTTTAATGAATGTCTCTTTTTGGGCTGTTCCTAGAGAGTTTCCTCAAAAGCTACTGTTGCAAAGTGCTTAAAAAACACCCCCCCAGATGCTGCTTTTATTTTTACTTTGTTTCTCTCTGCTTCTTTAAGCTCTGTTGGTTCTTTGTAGCTGATTGCAGGAGGTTTGTGCTACTTTGTTGGTTTTTTGTGGCTGATGGCAGGAGGTTTGTGCTATTTTGTGTTTCCTGAGCCCAGTTTGGGTGAGGTGTGCCTGTGTGTTGCAGAAGCCAGCATCAGCAGCCTCAAACAGGCGGCCCTGGTGAAAGCCCCGCTCATCCCCACCCTCAACGCCCTGGTGCAGTACCTGGATCTCACCCCAAACCAGGAATATCTGGTGGAAAGGATCAGAGGTTCGTGCTCTTGTGATTTCCAGACATTCCCATACTCCAGTGAACTCACTGAGGAGCTTTCCCTGGATCCCTGGCAGTGTCCAGGGCCAGGAGCACCTGGGACAGTGGGAGCTGTCCCTGCCCAGGGCAGGGCTGGCTCTGACCCTTCGGTGTCCCCCCATCCAAACCATCCCAGGGTCTCCTCCTGCCTGCTCCTGGTGCAAAGGCCTTGGCTCACTGAACAAAACCCATCCTTCCCCAGCAATCTCCAGGATTGCCCCCATTTTCTCCCCCTTTGCTCAGCCCAGAGGAAGGGAATCAGTGCTGTTGTCGTTGCAGAACTGTCCCAGGGGGGATGCATGAGCTCCTTCCGATGGAACGGCGGAGGGGATTTCAAGGGCCGGAAATGGGACACGGACCTGCCCACCGACTCGGCCGTGAGTGCCCGGGGACACCCCGCCTTGGAGCTGCTTCTCTTTGGGAAAGGCTTCCAAAGAAACAGCCAAGGAAGTCTTTGAGGGGCATGGGAAAATGAGGAGATGGAGCTTTGCAGTTTTTCTGCTGGATAATTCAGGAGATTGCATTGCTGGAAGCAGCAAATCAACCTTGAAATAGGATTTGATTTTCTGGTTGGGAAAATGGTTCAGTATTTGGAATTGTCTGGTTATGGAGCAGCTCTGAGTGTCCTCATAAACAGGAACAGCTCAAAAATGCTGGTTTTAATTAAAGAACTTTTGATACTAATTTAAGGCTATTAGTAAAAAAAAAAATCAAACAAGACAATTTCACATTTTTGTTAACTGTGGGCAATACAATGCTGTGAGCTCCAAGGTGCATCTCCCAGATTTTTTTAAGATGTGTGGCATTTTTTTTCCAGCAAATCTCCCATTTTCCCTCTCAGAACAGCTCCTGTTGGGTATAAGGAGCACAGAAAGCACCAGATCACAGAGAATCTGCTGATGTTACCCACAGAAAACACTGAGAATTCTCCAGAAAGGGCTGAAACAACCCTCAGGCTCCCCCTGGTTTTCTGGATGCTCATCCTAAGCCTTCATTTCACAATTCTGGCATTCCTAATTCCCGTGGCCAGCCCAGACTCCTCCAGTGATTTTCAGGAGGGAAAGGGAGAAGTTTCCTTGCTGGGTTTGGGGTGGGCAGAGCTGGTTTTGGTCTCCTGCTGTTCTCACCAAACCCAGGGATAAGGCAGCATTGTGAGCACAGATTATCAAAGGCTGGGATTAACTCCTGGGGAGGGGCTGCTGGCTTTTGGGGCCATTGCAGAGAGATTTGCTTGTGTTTGCCCAGATCCTGATGCACGTGTTCTGCACTTACCTGGACTCCAGGCTCCCGCCTCACCCCAAGTATCCCGATGGCAAAACCTTCACTTCCCAGCACTTCATCCAGACTCCAGATAAACCAGGTACTGCAGCTGCTCCTTTCCTCTGGGATCCCCTCTGAAATCAGCACCTCTGCAATCTGGTTTTTAATTAATCTTTAATTCAGACACTTCGAACGAAAACGTGTTCTGCATCTACCAGAGCAGCATCAACCCTCCCCACTACGAGCTGATCTACGAGTGCAACGTCTACAGCCTGCCCAAGGTACAGGGCCTGTTCTCCTCCTGCTCTCAGGAATCACTTCCAGAGCTCCTCTGGGGGTTTTTGAAATCCTTGGCACATTTTTTATCCATTTGCACAGAGCACGGTCCAGCACTTGGTATTTATTTACTCTGCTGCTGGATGCTGCCTGTGCTGTCTGTTTAGGAGCCTGGAGTTCCTAAGCAGGAGCTTCCTCTTTTTATTAATTTGCTGCCAATTTATTGTAAAATCCCAAATCACAATTCCTGGTGGGTGAGGTCACTGATGGCACCCCTAAGGCTGGTGCAAATTCCACGGGGAAAGTTCCAAACTAGGAAAATTCAGAGATTTTGAACTGCTTTGATTTCTAAGTCCTTGTCTCTTTGTGTGGCTCCAGGGCAGGAACAACATGTTCCACACCTTGCTGATGTTCCTGTACATCATAAAGACAAAGGAATCTGGGATGTTGGGGTAGGTATCCCATGGGAACAAGGTGGGAATGGTGTCAGACCAAAACCACCACAGTGGGGTGATAATTAATGGTGTTAAAATGGAATTAACAGCAGCTTTTTAATTAAAGTGGCTAATTCTGATCCCTTTGGGGTTTGCAGGCGTGTAAACCTGGGTTTGTCAGGAGTCAACATCCTGTGGATCTTTGGGGAATAATGGGACACAGCTCCAGAGGATGAACTCTGATTTAAACATGGATTAAAGCTCAGCTTTGTGGACAGAGGGAGGAAGTGCCTGTTATTCCCAGGTGGATTTTGTCAAGGCATGACCCAGAACATTTCACTGTGGAAATGCTCCTGTGAATGAGCTCCAGGCAGGAATTCTCCTTCCTGCTCCTCACCCCAACCTGTCCTGTTGAAACTGAGCTTAACTGATCTCAGACTAAACTAAAGCAAAGCTTTGAGGCTGGAGCAGCCTCCCAAGGCTCTGCACAGCTGGGAGCACTTGGAAGGACAAAACAACTTGGACAACTTCAGGATCCAAGAAATTCCAAGTCTGGAAGCTCGGATTCAGTTTTGCTTCATTTTATTCTGCATGATAAAAACCAATTAATTTTGTCCCTGATGATGGGTGTAATTGTGATTCCTGACCCCTCCAGATGTTCCTGCAGCTGTAAAGGAAGGACAAAACAATCTTCTTCTTGCTGAATTCAGCAAATAAGGATTTTACTTTATATTTCAATTTTTATTTTTGTTGTTTTGTACAAAACCAGCGTGGCCTCCCCTCCTAGGGAGCTCTGAACTCCCCGGGTTCCTTCACTGCCACCAACCCTCACCTGCCTTTGCTTTGGAATTTAATTTTCCTAAGCTTTTTTCCCAATTTGGGAACTTTATGCACCTTGGTGAGGCACCAAGGCTCTGCACACCCACAGGTCTTTAGGAATGTACCTTTTTTTTGGTAAAAAAGGATTTTGGATTTGCTTCAAATCAATCAATATTTGACAAATTTTTCTAAGGGGCAGGGGGAGAATTTGTTGTAAATTCTGCTAAATGAGTATTTTAGAAATGTATATAGAACCACAAACACAATCATTGTACTGTATTTTTTTTAAACTGATGGGAGGGAAAGTGGAATTTTTGGAACTTTGCTGATTTTGGTAGGAATTGACTGATTTTGGTGACTCTTCCCTGGGGGACCTGGGTTTTTCCAAGGAACTGGTTACAAAATGCCTCATTTGGTTCTTGCATTAAATGAGTTTATCCAACGCTTTTTGGGGTTTTTCTTGTGTTCAGCATCCCCACATCCATCCAGGTACCCCAGAGGGGTTCAAGGAATGTTCAAGTCCCAGATTTAGCTGAGTTTTACCCCAAAACTCCCCCTTCAGGACCAGCACAGCCCCAGGGGCTCTGTTGTCTCATGTTCTGAAATCCTGAAGTGCAGAAATCTCTTCTTTCACCAAAACCTGGGGATCCCACAGAGCACCCTGGGGTGCCCCGGGCTCTGCAGCCCCAGGGCCCTGAGCACTTTTGGGGTCCCCAGAACCCCGTCCCCCTCTGTGCTTCCAGGATCCTGCACAGCCTCTTCCCACACAGCCCCACATGGATCCTTGGGCACCCCAATGGCTCACACATCCCAGTCCCTGTGCACCCCAAATCATCCCACAGCCCAATAGCNGGGTTTTTCTTGTGTTCAGCATCCCCACATCCATCCAGGTACCCCAGAGGGGTTCAAGGAATGTTCAAGTCCCAGATTTAGCTGAGTTTTACCCCAAAACTCCCCCTTCAGGACCAGCACAGCCCCAGGGGCTCTGTTGTCTCATGTTCTGAAATCCTGAAGTGCAGAAATCTCTTCTTTCACCAAAACCTGGGGATCCCACAGAGCACCCTGGGGTGCCCCAGGCTCTGCAGCCCCAGGGCCCTGAGCACTTTTGGGGTCCCCAGACCCCCGTACCCCTCTGTGCTTCCAGGATCCTGCACAGCCTCTTCCCACACAGCCCCACATGGATCCTTGGGCACCCCAATGGCTCACACATCCCAGAACCTGTGCACCCCAATAGATAACACATCCCAGAACCTGCACCCCAATAGATAACACACCCCAATAGCTCACACATCACAGAACCTGCACCCCAAATCATCACACACACCCCAATAGATCACACATCCAGTCCCTGTGCACCCCAAATCATCACACACACCCCAATACATCACACATCCCAGAACCTCTGCCCCCCAAATCCTCACACACACCCCAATAGATCACACATCCAGTCCCTGTGCACCCCAAATCATCACACACACCCCAATACATCACACATCCCAGAACCTCTGCCCCCCAAATCCTCACACACACCCCAATAGATCACACATCCAGTCCCTGTGCACCCCAAATCATCACACACACCCCAATACATCACACATCCCAGAACCTCTGCCCCCCAAATCCTCACACACACCCCAATAGATCACACATCCAGTCCCTGTGCACCCCAAATCATCACACACACCCCAATACATCACACATCCCAGAACCTCTGCACCCCAAATCCTCACACACACCCCAATAGATCACACATACAGTCCCTGTGCACCCCAAATCATCCCACAGCCCAATAGCTCACACATCCCAGTCCCTGTGCACCCCAATACATCACACACCCCAATAGATCTCACATCCCAGAACCTGTGCACCCCAATTCCCTGTGCCTCACACCCCTCAGTGCCTGTGCACCCCAAAGCATCACCCCAATACCTTACACATCCCAGTTTATGCAGCCCAACACCTGGCACACTCTGCTCCCTGTGCACCCCAATACATCCCAACCCCCACTCTCTGCACCCCAATACATCCCACACCCCTCATTCCCTGTGCACCCCAAGACATCACACATCCCAATGCCCTCTGCACCCCACTCCCAGGACAGACCCCCTGTGTACCCCAGTCCTGGTGCTCCCTGTGCACCCCAGTTCATCGTGCACCCCATTCCTGCTCACGTTCTGCACCACACCCCCTGCTC
>WEIU01005105.1:4278-28921 GCA_013389925.1 Aegithalos caudatus | reverse complement strand
CGGGCACCGCCGGGGCTCCCCCATCCCCGGGCACCGCCGGGGCTCCCCCATCCCTGGGCACCATCGGTCCCTCCCCTCCCGACACACGCGGCGGGCACTGAGCGGGATTTCCCCGCCACGTACCGGGCACCGGTGGGGTCCCCGCTCCTGAGCATCCCCCGGGTGCCACCCCGGGAGCTCTGCGTGCTCCCTGCTGGGTTTGGGGACCGAGGTGACACCCCAGCAGAGCAGCACCTGCCTGTCCCGCGGTGCTGAGGCCGGGCGGGGTGTGTGGATACGGCCCCGGTGTGACCCCAAGAGCTCCCGCAGATGTTCCCAAGGTCCCGGATTCCCGCGGTGACAGCGACGGCCCCCGCCGGGGCTCCCTGTGCGACGGGCACTGCGCTGCCATCAACAACGCGCAGGGCGACCTGGGGGACCTGGGCTGCCACCTGCACCGTCCCCGTGTCCCCCCAGGTAGGTTGGCTGCGGGAGGGCTCGGGTGTGGGCCCCTGGGGGGTCCCACGGCCGCTGTGACCCCGTGTGTCACCCACAGCCACGTCCACCCCGTCCTGCTGCCAGCAGCACTCGGAGGAGGTGTGCGAGAGCTGCGTGGTGAAAACCACCCTGACGGCTGAGAACGCTGTGGAGGCCAACAAGCTCTCCAACAACTACAAGGTGGGTGGGGGCACCCATGGGTGCTCCTGGAGGGATGTAATGGGTAGTAGTTTTTTTTTCCTCTTCACTCAACCCCCCCAAAAAACCCCTTCTCTCTGCAGTTTGGCTTCAAGAAATGGAAGAGCCACGTGACGGAGCGGCCCTGGGAGGACCGGTCAGAGATTGTCAAGGAGCTCTACTCCGACCTCAATGTTATCCGAGGCTCTGGAGGTGGGGCCTTGGGGACAACCCTGGGGGTGGCAGTGTGGATTTGGGCAGCTGCAGGTGACAATGGTCCCGCCTGGCGCCTTCCCTCCCGCAGGGTCCACGGTGACGTGTGGGAATGTCCTTTACCTGCTGCTCTTTGGCTGGTGGCTCTCGCTCCTCTACATCCTCGTGGCTGCCGTGATGTTCCTCACTGTCATGGGGGCTCCTTACGGTGAGTTTGGTCCAAATTTGGGAGCCCCACGAGGGCTGGATGAGCTCAGAACTGGGTCCCTTTTCCATGGGATGTCCCTGTAGCTGGAAGGGACACTGATGGCTGTGTCCCCACAGGGCAGCTCTGCTGGGACCTGGCTGGGTATTTCCTCTGGCCCTTTGGCAAAGTGATCCAGAAAGTGGAGGTAAGGGTGCCTTGGGAATCCCCTGGGGGGGCCTCGGGGTGCCCCGTGCGCACCCTGATGTCCCCCTTCTCCCCAGGTCCCCAAATCCCATCAGGTGTGCGAGGCCGGCGCTGGGGAGAGCTCGGCCCTGCTCGGGGGTCCCACTCCGCTCCGCTGGCGCCCACGGTGCTGGGTGGGCACCGGATCCTGGGTGAGCCCCACGCTGCACCCAGTGACATCACCCTGGAGCCCCAGCGTGGTGGGCGAGGTGCCCGTGGCACCTCCCTCCCTTGGGGTCGGTGTTTTGGGGTCAGTCTGACGGTGAGCTCCCATTACAGCGCCGTGCCAGCGCCGTGGTGTGGCTGTGCCTGGGCTGCCCGGTGCTGGTGCTGGCCCACGGGCTCGTGTGTGTCACCGCCTGGCTCCTCATCGTCCTCATCCCCGTGGCCAAGCTCAGCGCCCGCGCCACCTCCCGGGTCCTGCCGCTGCCCCCGGAGCGCGTGCTCATCCGCCGCCTGAGGATGGTGGGTGACTCTGGGGGGGCTGGGGGGCCCACCCCTCGCTCCAGGGGGGATTTGGGGCTGGGGGTGACCCTCTTGTCCCTCTGCAGACAGAGGTGCCTCTGGAGGGGGAGGTGATTCTCTGCTGCTACCGCGCCGCCAACCCCTACTACTACAAATACGCCGTGGACGGCATCAACGTCTTTGCTGTCAGTATCCTTTAGGGATCTGGAGCGGGATGGGTGGGGAGGGACCCCAAACCCACCCTCCCCTGTGTGTCCTTGACTGGCCACCCCAGACCTGCTGCCCCTGGTGCTGGTGACGCTGGTGCTGGGCTACGTGGACAGTCCCAACCACCTGACGGGCTCCGCCGTCAAGTTCACCCTGGCCCTGCTCTCCATCATGCCCCTCTCCTACTACATCGGCATGGCCATCGCCAGGTCAGTGCTGCCAGGGGACACTTGGTGGCAAAGAGGGGACGCTCCAGCCCTGCTGACGCCCTTTCCCCCCTGTCCAGCATCTCAGCCCAGAGTAACTTTGCGGTGGGGGCGGTGGTGAACGCCACGTTCGGCTCCATCACCGAGCTCACCTTCTACATCACCGCCCTCATCAAGGGCTCGCGCGAGGGCAACCGCTGCTACGCCGAGGTGGTCAAGTCGGCGTTGACAGGGACGCTGGTGGGCTGTGTCCTCTTTGTGCCGGTGAGATGGGGGGCATTGAGAGGCGGGAGGGGGCTGTGAGCAGAGCGCTGATGGGGGATTTTTGGTTTTTGGTGGGGTTTTTCTCCGTCCCCAAGGGTCTGTGCATGGTGATCGGGGGCATCCGGCACCAGGAGCAGAGGTTCAACAGCCGCTCTGCCGGCGTCAGCTCGGCCCTGCTCTTCCTCTCTGTGGGAGGTGAGTTGGGGACAGAGGTGTCCCCAGGTTTGGGGGGTCCCAGCAGGGTGGGTGCCTGCTCCATGTCCTGTCCCTGCAGGTGTCTTTGCCCCAACGCTCTTCTCCAAGGTGTACGGGAAGCTGGTCTGTGGCGAGTGCCACAACGTCACCCAGAACCCGCTGGGACACTACCTCTGCCACAACTGTCACTTTGACCTGGTGAGTGGGGAAATTTGGGGTCGGGGATGCTCTGGGCCCCCCCGGCTCTCGTGCTGGGTGGTGGCAGCGGGGCTGTCCCTTGTCCCCTGTACCCCTGCTGACAGCTGCTCTCTCTGCAGATGGACAACAACGGCACCCTCTACTACAGCCACGTCCAGTGAGTGCCCACTGCGCTGGGGACAGGGCTGTCCCCACACTGGGGTGGCACCTCCTGGGTTTGGTCACATTCCCACATCCCTCCCAGGGCCCTTGGTGGCACTGACAGTGTCACCTGTGTCCCACAGACCCCTGGTGTACACGGTGTCCATCCTGCTCCCTGCTGCCTACCTCGTCGGGCTCATCTTCACCCTCAAAACCCACACGCACATCTACGACATCCACATCAGCGACTGTCACAGTGAGTGTCCCCAAATGTCCTGGCTGCAGTGGCTCCTGTCACTGCTCTGGGGTGTCCCACACGTCTCTGCTCTCCCCCCAGTGCCTGGCCACCACCACAGCGCCGTGGTGCACTGGTCCCGCTGGCGGGCCCTGCTCATCCTCCTGCTCTCCACCCTCTGCATGTCGGCCTGTGCTGACCTGGCCACGGAGCACATCAGCCCCATCCTCACCAACTCCACCATCTCACAGGTGAGCGGGGCCTGGGTGTCCCCAGGGACCAAGGTGTGCCCTCCAGGGATGGGGACCTGGCTTTTGGACCCTCCCAAAAGCAGTGGGGGAAAGATGCTGAGATGGCCTGCACAGCTGGCCGGGGCTTGGGTGTGGTCAGGCCCAGGCTGATGTCACCTCTTCCCTGCAGTATTTCATCGGTGTCACCGTGCTGGCAATGGTGCCTGAGCTGCCTGAGATTGTCAATGGCATCCAGTTTGCCCTGCAGAACAATCTGAGCTTGAGGTGAGATGGCTCCAAGGATGAGTTTTGGGATGGTTCCTGTGCCCTGTCCCAGCCCCATCACCGTGCCTTGGTGCCCATGATGGGCTGCCCAGCCACTGGTGGGTCAGATTCTGTGTCAGCTTCTCCTCAAGGAGACTTAGCCACCCAAAAAATGGTGTCAGAGCTGGGCTGGGCTCTGTGCTTTGGGATTTTCTCACTCACAGCTGGTGCTTGGCAGCCCCTAAGTTTGTCCTTCCTCCCCAGCATCGAGATTGGGAATTGCATCGCAGTGCAGGTCTGCATGCTCCAGATCCCCATCCTGGTGCTCTTCACCATCTTCTACGTGAGTAACCTCGGGTCAGCCCTGGGGGCCCTCCAGGGATGGGGACACAGCGTCTGTGGGACATGGGAAGGACACAGCTGCCCCTCCCGGTGTCTGTGCCCTGCTCAGTGCAGGGAAGTGGGGTCAGCTGTCTCCTGGTGCTGTCCCCACCCTGGGGACGTGTGGCAGAGGGGGTTTAAGGGGTGACACACCAGTCCCCACAGTCAGGGCAGGGTTGTCCTGGCTGGCCCTAAACCCCAAATCCTCTTCCTCGCAGCCGACCAACTTCACACTCCTCTTCAGCGACCTCCACGTCTACGCCAGCATGTTCAGCGTGGTGCTCATGAACTACATCTTCATGGATGGCAAATGTGACTATTTCCAAGGTGACCGCCTCCCACAGGGCTGCTGTGGGACTTGGAGCATCCCTGTATTTCCTGGGATGTGGGATGGGGAGCTCCTGGGTCCAACCCTGGGCTCATCTGCTCTCGGTGTGTGGTGACCTGAGTGCCCCTGGGGTCTTGGCTGACCATCCTGGAGCTGTCCCCCTGCAGCAGCTCCAAGGGGGATCGCTCCCATTTCCTCCTCTAAGAGTTTTTAAACTCCTTTTTAATGGATACTGTAGAGAGCCATGAAAGTCCTCTACAGGGAGCTAATCCAGACCACACCAGGTCTTAAACCCAGGTTCCTCCCTGCTCCAGGGAGTAACTCCCTCCTCCTGTGTGTCTGCCCCAGGCACGGTGCTGGTGATGGTTTACTTCATCCTCCTGGCTGTGTATTTCTTCGCCCCCTCGCCCAGTGGCTGCTGAGGTTTGGATTCTCCTTTCTCCAAGCCCCTCGTTGGGATCAGCACCCATCAGGACCTTTCCCAGTGTCTCAGGGACTCGGCCGGGCTGGCTCCGGTCTGGAAGCGCCGTTTCCTGAAGCTGCTTCAGGGATGGGGAAGGGTGGTGGCCATGGAGTTCCTCCCAAAATGAGGAATCTAGAAGCCAGAGCACGTCACAGAGGCGTCTCCAGCCCACACTGGAGGGGCTGGAAGGAAAACTGTTCCTAGTGGAGGGTCTGGAAGGGGTTTTCTCAAGGACAGAGCCCTCCCTGGGGATGTGCTGCACTGAGAGGAGGTGCCTGAGAAGTCCCTCATCCTCCCGGGCCTGAGAGGGGCCTGGGAATTGCACATGGGATGTTTGATGGCACCAGAAATGCACCCAAAGGTGTTTCCAGCTGTTTTGTCATTAAAGCAGTTTTGTACAAATCAGAAACAAGTTTGTTTCTCCTTGAATGAGCCTCAGTCACCAGCCTGGGCCCCTCTGTGGCCACCATTCCCTGTCCCAGAGGAGCAGGGGTCCCGTTGGGCTCCAGCTTTCTCCCAAAGCTCCAGCTCATTTCCAGCCTGGTCTTGTCTGACTGTCCTTGGTCCTCCTGCCTTTGAGGTCAGTACCAGACTCCTGAGAGAGGGATCAGGGATGCTCCTGGTGTTGTCCAAAGGGTAGGACAGGCTGGGGACATCTCCCTCCAAGCAGGGAAATGCTGGTGGATGTGGTGAGAGGATGAAGTTGGGGCTTGGATTGATTTATTATCTTTAAAAACAAACAAAAAAAAACCCAAAGCAAACCTGACCAATCCATTAACACAGGCAAGGAGGCTCTGGTGCCTCTTCCCCCTTCCCTGTTCCATGGGGATGTCCTTCAGCACAAAAACCAGGGAGTGCTGTCACAGGAATGCTGGAGTCTGGAAGGATGGACAGCCCTGAGTGGGGCAGGAAGCAGCCTGGGCTCGCCCTCCTTTGTGGGGAAGGCAGCAGCTCGTTAGGGATTAATGAAGCTGCTTTCATTAAGCCTTTTTGTTTTCCTAGTGAGGCATCAGCCCAGACAATCCTGCTGTCCTTAGTCTGGGACATTTGGGAGCATTGCCAGGTGAGTAGCTGGAGTTGCTGATGGCAGGACAGGCAAGGATGGAAAAGGGAGAGCAGAAGCTGTGGGAGCTCAGTGCCATCATCTGACTGAGATTTTAAACAACCCATCTCTCCTGGGGTGAGGGATGCTCAGGAATTCTGTTCTGAGCTGCCTTTCCCTGTGTCCTTAAATCCTGTCCCCCTCCCAGGCAGCACTGTGGGTGCTCTTATCCCCTCTCCAGCAGTGCTGCAGGTGCTGGATCCTTTCCCTCTCCCTTAGGGAATTCAAGCTTTTACCCACAGGCAGTAAAAGCCCCCTCAGCAGGAGCTGTGAGCTCAGTGCTTTAACCAAATAATTTTTTCAGGAAGAGCAGCCTCCAAGGATCTTGTGTCCCTCATGCAGCAGCCAGTGGAGGTTATGGGATGGGAAAGACCCCTGGAAATCCATTGGGTGATGCTTGTATAGCTTTTATCAGCACAAGGGAAGTCCTTGACCTTTGTGGTTTTCTTGGGGATGCTGTCCCAGCTCCTCCTGTGGGTTGGGGTCTAACTCCTGGCCCTGCCCAGGACACCCCAACCATCCCAGCCTGGCTCTGAGAGCGTTGTCCCAATGCTCCTGGAGCTGTGTCCATTCCCTGGGCAGAGCAGGACAGTGCCCTCCCTCGCTGCTGTCCCTGATGTCCCCAGGACAGGGATGTCCCTCCTGGCTCCAGGGCTCTGCTGACTCAGATCCAGACTTGCCATCACCCAGGACCCCCAGGTCCCTTCCCACAGCTGCTCCCCAGCCTGTCCTGGATGCACTTTGCTGAAGTCTGAAGATTCCATGTCCTGGCTCTCCTGGATCATCCAGGTGGGTTGTGCTGTTGCAGCAGGAAATCGGGGTGGCCAAGCAGGACTTCCCTCTCCTGAAGCTGCACTGGCTGTGACCCACATCTGTGTTATTCATCAGAGGTGTTTTCAATACTTCCCAGAATAATCTTTTCCAGGATTTTACCAGGCACTCAAGTGAGACTGACAGCCCTGTGGTTTCCAGGGCTCTCCCTTGAAAACTGGGACCAGCTTCCAGCCAGCTGAGACCTCCCCAGAGTCCCCAAACAGCTCCAAAATCATCAAGAGAGGCTTTGTGACAACCTCAGAGAAAGCTCCAGAGTAAGGAAAACCTAAGGAATGTGGCTTGCTGAGAGATCCAGCCTTGGATGGCTCCAGTATCACCTTGAGTATGAGGGGAGATGCTCTCTAAAAAGCAGGTGAGAGAAAAACCAGCTCAGGGATGACCAGGCTGCTCCAGGACAAAGGTCCCACGAGGCAAAGAGGGAAGGGTGGATATTCAGTCTCAGAGTCTGGGATGGAAGAAGGAGCTGGAGAAATTTTCCTGCAGGTCACTGCAAGCCAGGGCAGGAGAACAGGGAACCCTTTCCCAGCCCACAGCTGCCAGCAGGCTCTGGATTCAGCAGCCAGGGAGGCTGGGAAGGGGCTGAAATGCACAATTCCTGCAAAGGTGCAAGGCAGGGAACACAAACACCAGAGCTCCAGGCAGCTCCCACCAGTTCCTGTGGTCCAAGTACCTGAGAAAGCCTCAGCTGGGATGCCCAACCTTTGTTTTCCTGAGCCTTGAGGGGGAAAAAAAGAAGGAACCAAGGCTGGAGATGGAGGAAAATCTATTCCCAAGACCAGGGGAAGCTTAATTTTGGGGGGGCAAGGGCTGGGTTCCCCAAGTGGGAGGCAGTGACTCCAGCAGGCAGCACCTTTGGATTAACAACATGAAGACAATGCTATGGTTTATTTAAACATAAATGCAATCTCTTAAAAAGAAACTAAAACCCCAGAGTGTAACCTCTGCCTTTGATGAAGAGGAAAGCATTGGGAAAAGCTGATTTTAAAAACAAAAGGCACTTAAAAATGGGCTCCAACTGAAAAGGATTTTGCACAAACCTCATGCCTGGAGCTGCTCAGAGTCCAGTGGCCACTTAAACAAATTCAGTGTAGTGAGCACAAGAGGACCAGAGCCACCCCTTCCTGTCCTTGCTGTGCAGAGACAATCCCTGTTCCCACCAGGAGGGAGAGATGTTCCCTCTCCCTTTTTTTTTGGATGCTGTAATTCCTGGGCTTGAGCGATCCACAAAGCCACTCCCCACCTTTAAATCACATCTCCCACCCTTGGGGGAACATGAAACAACAACAAAAAAGGCCAAGCTGGGATGTGTGGAAGGAAGGAAAACCAAAAGCTGGGAGATGCTGAGAACCAGGGCTTGGCAGAGCAGGTTCAAAGAGCTCTGAAATTCTACAGGGTGAGGTTTTTACTGTAGCTCATTCCGGGTGCAAAGCGAGCAGAAAAGGTTTTAAAAAAAGCCTCAGGCAAACCTTTTCCCTCCCCATCCCCAGTAAACTACAGAGTAGTCCCTTAAATAGCAACTTTTTCCCAGTCTTCCAAGCAAACCTTTCAGAATGGAACACACAGACACGGCAGCAGGGAAGCTGCACGGGCCGAGCTTCGCTCGCCGCCCCGGCCGACGTTCCAGCCGTCTCCGGAGGCTCGGGGATGGGAACGTGCCCGTGGAATTCATGCAGGGGCTGAAGGAATTGGGTGGGTTTGGAGAGGGGAGAGCTCAGCTGGCTGGGAGGGATGGCTTTATCCAAAGCAAAAGGACAGGTTGGTGGTTGTTCTGCATCGAGTGTTCCTCGCTGGATGCAAGGGTGGGAATGCCGAGGTGACGGTGCCACGGGTAAGCACAGGCTCAGACATCCAGTAACTCATTAAGCTCCCCAATTAATTTGCAAGCGTGTGCTGATGACAGGTTGCTGGTTGGCTGCTTAGTCTCAGAAAATACTTCTGTTGATTCATGGTGTGGCTTAGAGCTCCATAAATAAAAAGGGGATTTTTTTTGTTGTTTTTTTTTCCAATGACTAAAAGTAACAACGTCCAGAAAGGCATCGATGTATTTGCTGAGTAAGGCCTTGGAGCAGGTTCCTCCACGTTCTTAGCAAGACCATCCATGGAATCCATAAATAGGGGGTGGGAGGGGGGGGAATTCTTCAAGGTGGTGAGACTTGGACACGAGTGGGAGATGTTCTCATTTTAGTCGCTCAACGAGTCCCTGCGTCAGTCCAAGGTGCAAAAGCTGGGATCTGGAGAGAGTTGCTAGGTGAGGGAAAGATTCCAGGAGCTTCTCCCAGCACAGTTCCAGCAGGCTGGGCACCACCAGCCATATTTTGAACAGGGAGCCAGTCCGTTTGTTTTCGTGGATGTTCACTACCCCTCCGTGCACGTACATGCAGCCAGCCTGGGTGGGGAGAGGGAGGGGGCAGGAGTTACAGAGCCAGGAAAAGCAGGATTCTGCTTTTTTAATTTTCTTTTTTAATTCTCACACCTGCAGCACAGCTGTCACTGCCTCTGGGAGCCTCTGCATCCAGGCAGGAATCACTGCTGGAGGAGCCATGTCTCCTCCTAAACCACAAATCCAGCACCTCACGGTGCTTTGCTCTGAATTTTAGGTGATTTCTACCCCAAGAAATCCCTTTTAGGAGTGTGGCAAAGTGTGAATAAAAGTAGTACAGAGCCATACTCATGTTTCAGCTAAGAATAATGTATTTTTAACCTACACCCACCTCACACAGACATCCTGCATTCCCTTGGCTCAGCACAACCCTGCTCCAGGGATGACAGGAACACAGAGGTGGGGAAAACTCAGCTGCTGAGTAGCTTTTTTTTTTTTCTATTTTTTTCCCCATAAGCTGGCAAAGTAAGTGCATTTCTGCTGTCCAGGCAGTCAGAGAGCTGCCTGAGAAACACCTTTATCAGGCTTCCCAGGAAAAGCTGCATTTGTAACATTCCCCAAATGAAGTGACACCAAGGAATGTGATCTCTGCCCTGAGGAGCTGAAGGAGGTGAAGGCACAGCCAAAGGCATTTCTTGCTGCCTGTTAATTAATTATCAATCCCAGGTCTCCAGCCTTCTACTTATGGCCAAAAGCTCTGGCAACAGCAACCTTCCTTAGTGGTTTCCAAAGGGTTGGAGCAGCCTCATCTGATCTCTCACCTCAGGCTGTTCTCAATGGGATAAAATCACTTTACTCAGGGAGTATTTGTGCTTTTTTTCTTTCCTTTTACAAGCAGGAACTGCTGTTCCCACACTGTGTTTAAAAGCTCAAATTCTGTTATCATTTCTTTCAGAAAGCAAAACTCCCAGTGTGGAACCACTGTCCCAACAGCAGCAGGAGGAAGAGCCTCCCAAAAGCTGCTGCATCCACTGGAGGTCACTTCCTTGGGAACATCAGCTCCGTTTGGAGCCCACAGCAGGGTCAGAGCCCTTGGATGAAGGATCCCAGCTCCAGAGGAACAAGAGGAGTCCCTTACCGGGGTGACAGCAGCACAGTGGAAGTACACAGGCTCTGGCATGGCAGCTGGGAGCTTGACCCACTGGAAAGTTTGGAGGTTGAGCTTCCACACATCCCCCAGGATCACCTCTCCGTTGTAGCCCCCGCACACGAACACATCTGCAAGAGAGGAGGTGAGAGGAGCTGCCAGGCCCAGCTGTGCCCCTGCCAGGACCCTGGGACATGCAGGGACAGAGGGCAGGGACCACCTTCCACACACAGCTTTGGGATCAGCTTTGGCTCTCAGGATCTCCCAAATCAGGCAGAGGTCACTTAAAGATTCCCACAGTGGCTTTGGGTGGGAAGGGACCTCAAAGCCCATCCAGGTCCAACCCCATGGCAGGGACACTTCCAGGCTGCTCCCAGCCCCAATGTCCAACCTGGCCTTGGGCATTCCAGGGATCCAGGGGCAGCCCCAGCTGCTCTGGCAATTCCAGCCCAGCCAGCAATTCCCAATTCCCAATCTCCCACCCATCCCTGCCCTCTGGCAGTGGAAGCCATTCCCTGTGTCCTGTCCCTCCATCCTTGTCCCCTGCAGCTCTCCTGGAGCCCCTCCAGGCCCTGGAATGTTCTGGAAGCTCTCCCTGGATCCTTCCCTTCTCCAGGGGAACATTCCCAGCTCTCCCAGCCTGGCTCCAGAGCAGAGGGGAGCCTTTGGAGCATCTCTCTGGTCTCCTCCAGCAGCTCCAGGTTCTTCTGCTGGTGACTCCAGAGCTGGACCCAGCTCTGCCCGTGGGGTCTCACCCGAGAGGGGCAGAGCAGAGGGAGAATCCAGAGGAAGGAAAGTTGGGATTTGCCCCAGGAATGTGAGGATAAACCAAAGGCTTCCCCAGTGGGGGCACTGTGAGCCTGATATTTTCTGAATCTGAGAAATTTTAGCCTGTTTTCTGTGCTCCCAAGGGGAGAGTCCTTGGGAGCTTTCATTCTCAGGGGAAGTATCTTGTAAACAAGTTTGTTTTGTAAATAATGCTGTACAGCTGTGTCTGTGTTTCCTATCAGTCTGACCACTGGAACTGGAGAAGTGTCAGTTCTCTGGACCAATAATGTGCATTTTAATGCAGCATGTTATAAAAGGACTGAACAAAATTGTAAAGAAAGCCTTCTCATGTTGTTCTAGCTTGGAGTCAAACTCCTCATGTTTGTGTCCAACAGTGACAGGGGCACCCCCAGCTCTGCCAGCCTGGATCCCTGAGGGGCTCCAGCCCTGGAGCAGCTCTGTGGATTCCTCTGGACTCTCTGCAGCAGCTCCAGGTCCTGCTGCTGTGCCCCCAGAGGTGGGGTCTCACCTGAGAGGGGCAGAATCCCCCTCCCCTGCTGCCCACACTGGGATAGCAGGGTGGATTTCTGGCTCATGTCCCAGCCTGCCCATGATCCCAAGCCCACTGTGGCAGATTCAGGGCTGAAGGCCACTGGAAGCAGGAGAGAATTCCCTCTTTTTGTAGCCAAGCTGAGTTCTCAGACACCTGGGTTTGATCAGATTGCAGGGATTTTAAACCCAAAGGGAACAGCCCCAACTCCCAGTCCTGCCTTGCTCCCAGCTTTGCCCAAGTTCTCAACTCAGAGGCTGCCAAATCCTGCTGCTGGACTGGAAACATCTCCCAACTCCTGCCTTACTTTTTTTTTTGGCACAATTAACACTCCTAGGAAATACAATCCAGCATTTCCCTCCACCCTTCAACAGAGAGCATTCAGCCACTGACCTGAAGGGTTTGGAAAGAGACATCAAGATTTTAACTGGTTTTTTTTCAGTGCAGAAGAAAGAGTGGTGCCACCTGGGCAGCCTAAGGCCTGTTAGTGAGGGGAAAAAAAATCCTCTTCCAGAAAAGCCCTGAGGTCCCTGCAGTTCTCTCCTTCTCCCCTGTTTGTTTGTACAAGATACAGCAATTTTCCTGAGCTAAATCTTACCATTTTTTATCTGGACACAGCTGTGGCATCTTCTGGCTGCTGGGAAGCCTGGGGAAGATAAATTGAAAAATATACATCAGCAAGAATTGCTTTAAAGTGCTTGTGCAAGTGGTGATTTTTGTCTCAACATTTAATCATGGAGTTTAATTTTAAGAGGTTCTGCTTTCCTGCTATCCCAGGTATAAAAGGTGTAATTTTAAGCAGCTCTTTCAGCTTTGATTCCTGATTTCTCTCCAGGGAAGGAAGAAAAATGCTGGAATTTTGTTCCTCAGAGCCTCAAATCTGGCTGGGTGAAAAGCAGTTGTGAGATTCCAGGGAAAGCCCAGGACTCCAAAGGCAGCAGGGATGATCTGGATCCTCTGGGAGCAGATCCAGGCACTGTCACCTTTCCCAAGCAGGGAGAGAGGGAATCTAGACTGCCAAATTCCCTTGGATGGGTTAATCCTCAGTGCTGGATCTCAAATCCAGGATAAAGTCACATATTGAACAAGAAAACAGCACCTTGGCCACTCTGGTTTACAGGGAAAGCAGGGAAATTGCAAGCTCACCGACTTTCTCCTGAGGTTTTGTGGTGATCTCCTCCCAGGTGTTGGTTTCCAGGTTGTAGGCATGGATCTGGAGGGGAAAAAAGAGGAGCCATGAGATCCTCCTGGCTCTGCCAGCACCAGGATGATGCAGCCACAGGCTCTGACCCACCAGAAATAAATCCCATTTTTTCATTAAGTGTAAACCCAAAAATAGCTGATCCCAGCCAGTGACTAAGCAGGTCTAAAATCACCTTCCAAGCTCCATCCCAGCTTTGCTATTTCAGCCCTACAGCTGAAAAAAAAAAAAGGAGATTATTTAATTGGTCTTTTAAAAAGAACTGGACCAATTAAAATCCACGAGTTCTCAGAAGGATTTAGAAATACCTTTCTCCTGCTGCATGTAGGGAGAAAAATGGGACAATGGAGAGATTAAATGTCACATTAAGTGCTGCAGACTCCACTTTTTTGCAGGCAGAGCACTATTTAAAGTGACCACAGATCCATCACCAGGACATTCTGTGGCAAATCCAAAAGGTTTTACAGAAATAGGAGAACAATCTGCTCCCAATTATCTTTTTTTTTTTTAATTTTTAGTTTGTTTTTTTTTTACCAGGCTCTCCAGACAAAGCCAAATGAAGAGGCAGTGCTGGTTATTCCTCAGTGTGGAAAATCTCCTGTCCAGAGTTCCAAATGCCTCACCTTATCCAAGGAATAAGCAGTCCAGGAAGTTCCACCTCCCAGGATATAAATCCGTTGACCATCGTGAGCAATTTCATGTCTGTACCTGAAGGTGCAAAGCAGCACAATTAGCAACAACAAAAATCCTTCTGGAAATCTCCATCAAATCCCAGGGATTTGAGCAGAGCTCTGCTGCATCCTTCCCTCAGGCTGGGAGCATTCAGAAGATGTGGAAGTTTTCCTGAGCCCTCCAAGCAGCACCCCAGGAGTCTGAGAGGCATTTTCTGAGAGCAGAGTAATTATTAAATAATTAAGTGCAATGATTACTGAATGCCATCAATATTCCAGCCCCTTCTAAGGTGACCCCTGGAAGTGTCCAAGGCCAGGCTGGACAGGGCTCGGAGCAACCTGGGATAGTGGAAAGTGTGGAACTGGGGGTGGAGTTGGATTTATTTTGAGATTCCTCTAAATCCAAACCATTCTGGGATCCTTCCATTCCCAATTCCTGTTCTCAGTGACACCAAACCACGGCTGAGAGCGACCAAAACCCTTCCTGCCAATACCACAACTCCTCCCAGGCAAAGGAGGGCTGGAAATGCCCACCAGAGCAAGGGATCCCAAAGCTTTCCCATTCCCTGCCTCCCAAAAGAAGCTCCCTGAGGCTGCCCAGGTGCTCACCTCTCCTCTGGCATGTCACAGGACATGTTGTTTGGCTTCAGCTGGATCCATTCCCGGGTGTTGAGGTCCAGCTTGTGGAGGTCAGTGCTGTAAATGTACCCCGTTGTTCCCCCAAACACGTACAGACACCCATTGATGATGGCCATGGCCTGGCAGGGAAACCAGTTAGGAAACCAGTTAGAAAGGATTGGGGATACCTGGGGCTGGAAAAAAGGGAATTCCTGCTCTTCCAAAGCACAGGTGCACCAGCAAAAAGGGTCACTCCTGCTCTGAGGGTGAGTCCAGCTCTTTGTCCACCTCGTTCAGCCACGTTACAGAAAGTCTTGAAAGGTGTAATTCTAATATAAAGGAATCCTAGAAATTGTAATTTAGAATTTTAAGTTTTGAAAGTTTTGACTATGAAACACTCCTTAAATCACTTTATTTCCATTTACAGTTTTGGGTTTTGAAAGTTTTGATTGTGAACCACTCCTTAAATCACTTTATTTCCATTTACAGTTTTGGGTTTTGAAAGGTTTTTGACTTTGAACCATTCCTTAAACCACTTTTTGATTTTAATTTACAGTTTCAGGTTCTGAAACGTTTTTGACTATGAAGCACTTCTTAAATCACTTTTTAAAATTATTTTCATTTACAGCTTTGGGTTTTGAAACGTTTTTGACTATGAACCACTCCTTAAATTACTTTTAAATTTTAATTTCCAGTTTTGGTTTTGAAAGGTTTTTGACTATGAAGCACTCCTTAAATCCCTTTTTTTATTTCCATTTACAGTTTTGGGTTCTGAAAGGCTTTTTGACTACCAACCCACTCCTCCCATCAGATCTGTTCTCCCATCCAGCTGCACCAGGCACCGAATGAACAAATCCTGACCTTCCTAACCGGGACCCAACCCCACCTTTCCTCGGAAATCTCAAAGAACCGAGGCCGCTTTCTTCCTTTAGGAAGAAAAAGCTTTTTTTTCCTTGTGCTCTCACCCAGAAGAACAACTGAGGTGAGGAGCAGAGGGGGGGTTCTGGAGCTGTGGCCCCCAGGTGCTCCCCACCTGGCCGTAGATGCGGTTGGGTTTCTTGCCGCGGCAGCTGAGCAGAGCCCAGCGCTTGTACTTGACGTTGCACACGTGGACGTCGTTCCCGTTGCTCTCTCCAAAGGGGATCCCGGTGCCCCCAAAAACCAGGAGGTTGTTGCCGTGTAGAACAACTGGGAGAGAAAGAGAGGGGGGAAAAAAAACCAGGGGTGTTCATTGTTGTGAGATTGGTGGAATAGTGATTTTTCCAGGTTTGAAGGTGTCTCTGTCCGTGGCGTGGAATTGGATGATCTTTAAAGTCCCAACCCAAACCATTCCGTGTTTCCTTGCCCTGGAGACACCAAACCATTTAATTTCCATTCCACAGCAGTGCTCGCTGCTATTCGTGCTCCCTACGATCCACCCCGTGCACTGATGGCTTTGAGAGGCTCCAAAAGAGAAAGGATCCCAACCAAAACCATGGTAACCCAAGGCCTGCTTTGAAAAGCGAACAAAGACAGCTACTTTTGGATGCTTTAAGATGTCTGCACGAAGCACCTTCCTGCTGAAAGCACAGCAAGGTAAACACCTGGAAAACACCTCTGGCTTTTCCTTTTTTTTTTTTTTTCTTTCCCTCTGCCTCAACGGAGCAAAAAGGGAAAGAAAAATCCCAAACCCAACCTAACCTCAGGGCCTGCTTGGAAAACCAGGATCTCCAGATTTCCAGTCCTTGCTTGGATTAAAACAGCCAGGATTACAACAGCTCCGGGAGCAGGCACACGAGGAGAGGGATTTCCGTACGTACGTGACATGGAGGCCAGCTCCCTGGGCATGTAGCCTTCGGTGCCCATCTGGTGCCAGGTGTCTGTGGCAAAGTTGTACCTCCAGAGCTCCCTGAAGAGGGGGTAGTCCTCGTTCTCTGGCCCTCCAGACTCATCATAGTCGGGATTGTAGCCCCCAAACACGTAGAGGTTGGAACTGTCGGCTACGCAGCGATGGCCGCTCCTGGCCGGGGGGCACCTGTGGCCTGCAGGACGAGGAGAAAAAGCTCCAGGATGTAGGAGAAGGGAATAGAGGTCACCTTGCTCCTGCTACAGCAACAGCTGTGCTCAGTGCACAATATTCCTCACCCCTGAGGAGTCACAGCTGTATCCAACAGAGATAGGTGTGATAAAAGGGACTGGGTTAGGAGGGAGAGCCTTGGGAAGAGGGAATGAGAGGGTGAGGAAGAGGAAGGATCCTGGAGAATCCCTGCTGTGAGGTCAGTGTGGGTGTGCAGGTAGAGCCTGCTGCTGGAACCTGCAGTCACAGTCTAGCTGGGTAAAAGCCTGCAGGCAGAGTCTCCAAACTGATCCCTGCAGTCAGAGTTCAGCAAGGAATAACCAGCAGAGTCTCCAAACTGATCCCTGCAGTCAGAGTTCAGCAAGGAATAACCAGCAGAGTCTCCAAACTGATCCCTGCAGTCAGAATTTAGCAAGGTGTCCTAGGGTGATTTTATGATGCTTGTATCTCTAATAGTCTGTTCTGTCTGTGTTGGGTATTTTTTTCCCTTTTTTTTTTTTTCTCCCAAATTTACCCTAAAGCAAGACACCAGGTAAAGCCTGCAAGTCTGAGTCTGCAAACTGATCCCTGCAGTTCAGCAGGGAACACCCAGCAGTCCCATCCCCAAACTGATCCCTGCAGGATGCAGAGCGCAGCAGGGAACACCCAGCAGTCCCATCCCCAAACTGATCCCTGCAGGGATGCAGGGAACACCCAGCAGTCCCATCCCCAAACTGATCCCTGCAGGATGCAGAGCTCAGCAGGGAACACCCAGCAGTCCCATCCCCAAACTGATCCCTGCAGTTCAGCAGGGAACACCCAGCAGTCAGAGGCTGCAGTGGAAACCCCCAGCAGGAGCTGCTGCAGGCAGATCCAGGGAATGTTTGGGGTCAGGATGGCTGGGCTGTGAGGAGGAACAAAGCAGGACCCTTTTCATGCTGTGAGAAACAAGAAGTCTGTGCCTCTGCTCATTTCTGCCCTCTGACAAGAGGGCAACACTACAGGAGCTCAGGTAGTGTCCCTGAGGATTCCATAGGGATTCCATAGGGAGGTGCCTCTGCAGCAGCAGGAGATGGCTTGGAAAGGACAATCTGTGTGTCACCCTCTCATCCCTGGACCACAGGGCAATCATTCCACAACAGCTCTTTCTGAGGTATTTGATAAAATCCCTCTTCTTGCCTTCTGTTTAGGAAATTTCACTCAGGAAAAAAATTCCAAATGTTTGTATTTAAAGCTGCCCAATAGAGAAAAAAAAAAAAAAAAAAAGGATTTGCTTTCCCTCCTACAAAAACCTCTCAGTGACTTCCCTTTTTGTTCCATGGAGCTCAGGAAGACTTTGTCACTAAACTTTGAGTGACACAGGTCTGACAGAACAGAAAATCTGCTCCTAAATAAAGGCATTTGCACTGGGCAGGAGCAGGGAATCCAGCTGGGATCCTCCAGGCAGATGGATAGGTGCCCAAAAGGAATCCCTCTGCCTGCCCACACCTAGAACCCAATGGAAATAAAAGCAGGGAGGGCAATTCCAGCTCAGCTCTCAACTGGAATAGACAAAAAGATGGATTCAGCCAAGGAAAACCTAACCAGGAATATTCCTGGAGAACAGGAATCGAGGTCTTGGCTGAGAGGTGACCAAAACAAACCCAAAGAAATCCGTGACCTTCACCTCCCACCTGTTCCCACAGACTTTTTATGGGTTTTAGGATGGAAAAGGAGCCAGGGAAGCATTTAATTAGGACCCAGCATGTTTTCTTCTGTTATAATTCCCAGCAGTGAATGTGACACTGGAGAAAAAAAAAAAAAAAAAAAAAAGGCACAAAGCATTTTTTCCTACAGGAAAAGTGAAATAAATGATTTGCCCAGACCAAATAATGAACTTGAGCTGAGCACAAGCAGCTTTGCTTAATCATGTCAAACTCTGGTCCCAAATTAAGCTGCTCTCCAGGGTTCAGACAAAGTTTTGACAGATTTGGGGTATTTCCAGGAATAATTGTGTCTCGCAGCAATTCCCACTTAGGAAAGTAATAAACCATGGCTGAAAAAAGAGGGGAAGAAAGTTAAGGAATTAAGGGGAAAATCTGTAGTGGGGACACAGAAGAGGGGGATATTCCATGTCCTAATTTAAAAGGTATTAAGGAATTAAGGATTCTGTATTTATATTAAATATAGATTTTATTTTCCTCTAGATCTAACACTTGCCGTGAGAATATTCCAGAGGGAAAAGAGGAGAAAAAGGCTGAGTTTTATATAAAGCCAATAAATGAAAGGTAAGAGGAGTAATTCCAAGAAAATAAATGAGAAAACACCACCCAAGAGGCCTTCACTGCCATCCATCTCCCAAAATTAAATAGGGAAGGCACCAGACTTTGCCAGAAATCCCAGTTTTCAAAGGAAGGGATCACACATCCCTGGCCAGGCTGGCCAGGGCTTGGAGCACCCTGGGACAGTGGGAAGTGTCCCTGTCCATGGCAGGGGATCTTTAAGGGCCCTTCCAACTCTTGCCCATCACTGTCTTCAGAAGAAGATCCCTGCAGTTGTGTCTTTTTAAGGAAAGGAGCTGTAAAAGCTGGATCTGCTCAAGGGTTAATTCCAATGAGTTCCTTCAGCAGCCAGATTCCATGGCTCCAATAAGGAGCTGCATTTCCATTTATTTCCATTTAATTAGGGCTCACTGGGTGATTCACAGCTCCTGCTGGAATTCAGGAGAGCTTTGCAGCTGGTTTTGCTCCAGCCACGAGCCAGTTCCACAGGTGTGATTTTTAGATGGGAATCCCAAAATCCTGGGATTTGCTGAGCACCCACTTTGTTGTGAGCTAAGCCCCTTTTCCCAGAGCTGAACCCCAAAACACTCAGAGCTCAGGGAAGCACAGCAAGGCCCCATCCCTGTGAAAAGCTGGAATTCACCAGGTCCTTCTGTGAATTCCTTGATGCTGGACATGGAAAGCAGCAGGATGAACCAGGTGTGTGGGGAAGAGCTTGTAAAGTTAGGGAAAATGACTTTAAAATGGATGGATGTGATCTGTTTTCCCAGTTGAACATTCCAGAGAGAAGCAGGAAGGAAGGATGGGAAGGTGCATTTACAAGGAGGCTCCTTTTCCTTAGTTCTGAAGGTAAAAATGGGAACAGTAAAATTTTCAGGGAATAAGTTCCAAAATCAGAATGAAATTTAACAACAGGATGAGAGGAAACAGCCTCAGGCTGTGCCAGGGGAGGCTCAGGGTGGGCATCAGCAGGAATTTCCTCATGGAAAGGGTTGTTAAACATTGGGAAGGGGCTGCCCAGGGAGGTTTGGAGTCCCCATCCCTGGAGGTGTCCAAGGAATTCCTGGATGTGGCACTCAGGGCTGGGGACAAAGTAGGGATTGGGCTTGGATTGGATGGTTTGGGAGAGCTTTTCCAACCCAATGGATTCAGTGATTTCAGGCTGAAGCATCACCACAGGAACATAATTAAGGCAAGTCCTAATTAAGGGCTGAGCCATCAGACAGAAACTGGCTGGGCACTGACCTGCCACCACCCTGCTCAGTTCCCCCTTAACCAGTGATTCACTCCATGGCTTCTGAGGGAGCTGCTGGATTGACAATCCCAAGCTATTGCTAATTACAGCAGCAGCTCTAATTAGGACAGGGGATGAAACAAGGAGGTGTCTCCAGATGTGACACTGGAGAAAAGGGGGATATGGGGGGACCCTGGGGCTCTGCACAGCTCCTGACAGGAGGGGACAGCCAGGGGGGATTTGGGATCTGATCCCAGGGACAGGGACAGGAGGAGAGGGAACGGCCTCAGGCTGGGCTGGGGAGGCTCAGGGTGGATTTTAGGGAAAATTCCTGCATGGAAAGGGTGCTCAGGCACTGGAAATGCCCAGGGCAAGGGTGGATCCCCATCCCTGGAGGGATTTCAAAGCCCTGTGGATGTGGCACTTGGGGATAAGGGGCAGTGGTGGCCTTGGCAGTGCTGGGAATGGTGGGACTCACTGAGAGATCTTCCCCAATTGATTCCATGATTCCAAGATTAGGAAGTTGTTTAGAGCCTACTGAAACCATCCTTCTCCTTATGACTGTCATGGTGCCCCCCAAAAATCCATTTATATCACAGGGGTGGGTGTGGAGAGGAATGGGGCTGGCCCAGTGACAGGAGAAGGGACAACGGGCACAAACTGGAAATTCCAGCTGGGCATGAGGAAAAACTTCTGCCTGGAGAATGATGGAGCACTGAACAAACTTCCCAAAGAAGCTGAGGCTGCCCCTGGACCCCTGGAAGTGTCCAAGGCCAGGCTGGAGGTGGTTGGAGCAGCCTGGGACAGTGGGAAGTGCTGGCACTGGATGGGCTTTGAGGTCCCTTCCCACCCAAACCATCCCTTTATCAATTCCCTTTTTTCCCCCCCGAGCTAATTTAATCCCAATATCCACCCCAGGGTTATTTGCAGCACTTTGAGTGTCTTTAAGTTCTTCCTGTGTGGATAACAGGAAAAGGAACAGCAGCAGTGAACAGCCTGTCCTGCTATCAGGGTGTCCCAAACAATGCTGGCTCTTCCCACCAATCCATGATTTCAATCCCACACATCCCAGCCCAAGGCAACCCCACGAGGTGGGTGCTACCCCCACAGCATCAGCACCACCAGCAGCAGCAGCACAATTCCTGCCTCAAGCCCAGTTTTGGAAATACAAATGGAATAACCACAGGGGTGTAAAACCAACAAATCCAGCGTGGCTTTGGATTTTTCCAAGCCCCACATCCGTGGTGAATATCCCAGTGCGTGTGTCCTTTTCTCTGCTTTTTAAAGCTTGCTAAAGGTGGCTTTGGTGTTATTTTTCCTCCTGCCTGGATTTCAACATCCACCACGGCAGGGTTCAACCTCTGCCTTTCCATTTCTGATCCCTGCAGGAATCCTCAAGGACATTTAGGCCAAGGGCTGAACCAGAACAACACAAGTCAATATTGACTTTGATTTCCCACCTTCAAGGTTTCATCTTTTCCACAACAGCCGGACAAAAGAAGTTTGGAACTCGTGGAATTGGAGCCCCTCAGGAATGTTTGGATAAGCAGGATCAGGAATTCATCACTGAGAGTGAGCTTTAATCCTTATTTGCTCAGCCAGCTGCCTTCAGCCTCTGCAGAGCCCACACTTCCCTTCCTTAGCAGGCTGCCCACGCCTCAGAGATTCCCGAGGGGAAAAATCCCCAAGAGGAAGAATTCCTGCAGCTGCATCCCTGAACAACAGCTCTGAGGGAAAATGGGAGAAGCAGAGGATGCAGCCAAGGATGCCAAACACAACCTGCAGGTCAGCCAGGAGATTTCCTGAGACCTCCAAAGCCTTCCAGAATGGATCATCCTGGGAGAGCTCCTGGGTTTGGATCCATGGCCTGACCAGGTCTGCTTCTCCCAGGCTTTGTTTCCCAAATCTTTGGGGCAATCAGGTTTGAAAGGATTTTACACCACTAAAAGTGAGTGATCCCTGGCTTGTTTGTTTCCAAAAAGCATAAAAAGGGAAAGAAAGGAATTCTGGAAAATGAAAATCACAGAACTGGGAAGATCATCTGGTCCAGTGTCCTGTGGGAAAGGACCTGGGATGAGGATGTTCAACACCTTGATCCTGAAACCCTTCAGGGAATGAAGGTTCTCACTGGAAAAAAGTCTTATTTTTCCATTGGGATGAACATTCCCAGTGGACCCTGTCCCCTCCATGTGAAGGGAAACCCTCTGTCCTCTTTGTATCCATCCTTCAAGGACTGGAAAACCCCCAGGAGGTTCCAGCTGAGCCTTCTCTTCTCCTGGAGTCATGGAATGGAATCCCAGGATGGTTTGGGGTGGAAAGGACCTCAAGGATCCTCTCATTCCAACTCCATGGGCAGGGACACCTTCCCCTATCCCAGGAAGCTCCAATCCCCATCCAACCTGGCCTTGGACATTCCAGGGATCCAGGGACGGCTCTGATTTTCCAGGGAGACTTGAATCCTTCAGCCCTTCCTTCCTTGGACCTTTGGATCCTCTTAACCTTGGAATTTTTGACTTGTGGAGATCAGAACTGGGCCCAGAACTCCAGGGGCCCTGGCTGGAGTGGGATGATCCCAGCTGTCCCTCCCAGTGTCCCTGTGGATGCAGCCCAGGCCCTGATTTGCCTTCCCTCAGTTCCCTCACAGCTCCCAAAACTCAGATCCCAGCCTGTGCTGGACTTTTGGGATGTCATTCCAGCTGCTGCACCTGGAATTTTGTTTGCAGACCCACTCCTCCAGCCTGAGCAGGTCCCTGGAATGTTATCCCATTAATTAAGGACTCACAGGAACACAAAATCCTCCATGACATGAAGGGGTTTGGGATATTTGGAATTTTTGCTCTTTTAAAATATATATTAATAACTGAACCTCTCCATAAAAAAATATCCCAAACCCTTCTGTGACTGGGAAAATTACAGCTGAAGGCAAAAGTGGGAATGCTGAGCCAGGAGAGGCAAAAATCCATTGAAGTGTCCAGATTGTTCCCATTCCATTAATCCCAGCAGTGTGATGAAAACACTGAAAAATGTGGACAGAAAAAGAAGAATAAAGCACAAACCACCTGTATCTGAATTCTTTTTTTCAACTTTCCAGACACCAAGGCATGGAATAGCAGGGGGAAAATTGAGGAATGAATCCTGAAAACTCTGGAAGAGAATTGGGAGGGAGAAACCTGAGAAGTTTGGAAGAAAATTTAGGAGGCAACCAAAAGAGAAGAGAATTGGGAGGTAAGGAAAGAACACCTGGAAATTCTGCAGGAAAACTGGGAGGTGAGGAATGAAACCTGACAAGTCTGGAGGAGAACTGGGAGCTAAGAAAACAAACCTGGAAACTTTGGAAGAGATTTAGGAGCTCAGGGACAAAGCTGGTTGGAGGGAAAGGAATGAGGGGAAAAAAATTCCTCTCTCAGTGGTGACATAAGGGCTGCTGCTGGAGGACCTGAACAGGTGTCAAACTGGGAGAAAACTCCAGAAATCCAGGATTTTTTCCATCCATTTGGGCTGGTTTAAGTGCCAAGGCTGAGCTGGCCTGGGGTGGTTCACCCTGGGCTGCAGCATCTGCTCCTGTGCAGCTCCAGGGGGGGACAGAATCCATGCAGGATCAGGAGGATGCAATTCCCAGCCCCTCCAGCCAAGGATTAAAATTCAGGAAGGGGAAGAGAATCAGGGCCTGTGTTGCCAAAAAAAAAAACCAAAAGGTTTTCCACAGAAGGAAGGAAGCATTTACCCAAAAATAGAAGGTGTGGAGTCACTCAGCAAATTCCCAGGCTGGAAGGCTGATCCAGGACGTGGCAGCTTTCAGGGATGGGAACATGGATTGAAAATCCCTTCCCAGCTGCTCCTGGTGGGTGAGGGGCTTCGTGTCCCCCAGGAATTGAGGATTCCTGATCCTGGAACATCCAGCTCAAGGGAAAAAGGGACATTCCCACACCAGCTGGGGATGTCCTAGGGTGTCCCAGAACTTCCCAATCCTGTGATCCCAGGGTAACCTCAGCCTCCCCCTGGAATTTGGGGTCACCCAAACATCCAGGAATTATGGAATAACCCTTCAGCATTGCTAGGAGAGAGGTGGAAAAGGGCAGGAATCACTTTTCCCAGGGAACAGGACTAAGCTGATGTCACATTCCAGTCAGGATTCCTCTCCCAGGATTGTGGGGATGTCCCAAAAAGAAACCCCCAATAGCCTGGGGGGGGATCCCCAGGGGTTATCCCAGGTTTGTCCAGGATGACTGAAAGGGAGGGCAGATCCCTTTGGGGGATCCCTGGGGGGCATCCCAGCATCTCCCAACACCTGGAAAACCCTGGAGTGGGGCAGGAAAAGCCCTCACCCCCTGGGATGTAGGAGGGTAAAGGATCACCACCCCCTATCCCCGATTCCAGCTTCCATCTCCTGAGATCTTTGGGATGGGAACAGCCCAGCTCTCCCCACGGCATTCCCAGGCTTTGGGGACAGGGTGACCCCATTATTCCCGGTCTCTTGGGGTACCCCAGCTCCCCTCGGGAATGTCCCAGAGCCAGGGACAACTGTCCCCTCGGGGCCCTGGGTGTCCCTGTCCCCTCCGAGCCTTGGAATCCAGGATGTCCCAGCCTGGGACCTCGTGGCTGGGGTGACCAGAACCCTCTGGACGTGGGGAAGGGGATGCCCCGGTTAAAGACCCCCGGGAACGGGGGTGCCCCGGTCCCGAATGTGGCAATGGCTAATTCCCAGTCAGACTCCTGGAAGCCTTGGGAATGGATCTGTCCCAGTCCCTGATCCTCCGGGAGGGGGTGCCCGCTCCAGGACCCCTCAGGACCTTGGGGATGGCGGTGTCCCCGTCCCTGACCTCCCGGAGACGGGGGTGCCCCGAAGCCGAATCCCTCAGGACCTTAGAGATGGGGTGCCCGGTCCCGTTCCCCCTGGGATGGGGATGCTTTGCTCCCAGACCCCTCGGATCCCTCAGGGTCGGGGCTGCCCCGGTCCCGAACCCCTCCGGGGCCTTGGGGTCGGGGTCATCCCTGGCGCCGGCCGCCACTCACCCGCCGCCCGCGGCC
>WEIU01005100.1:1282-19158 GCA_013389925.1 Aegithalos caudatus | reverse complement strand
AGGAAAACTGTCACTGTGTGTAGGGGCTGAAACCCTGCCTGGCCTTATGTCAGCTTATGAAGGGAAGTGTCTGGATGTTCTCTGTAGTCTTTTGTTCCCCAATGTGCTTTCTATTAGGATTTTTCCAATGTGACACTTTAATTTTGCAGTACATTAATTTTCCTAGTGGTTCACCAGAAGTGAAATATAAATAATAGAAAGGGTTTGTGATGACAAATGCATTAAAGGGTTTAGATGCAGCAATGGTGAGCAACAAAGACACAAAGACACAAATAGAGTGAATAATTAGATGGCTATGAGATGAATTTCCTTATTACTCTTCAAAATTATTGTGCAGGCCTGTACAGATAAATGCAATGACACTTGAATCTGGATTGGAGCAGACTTCAGAACCAGCAAGGTCAAAGTGCTCAAAGAGCAGCCTGCAAAGTTTTACACAGAAGATGTAACACCTCACTGGCCAATTTCTGGTAGCCTTATTCAGGATATATGTGTTTGTCCCTACAAGTGATCTTACTGCAACAAATGACTGGAATAACATCCCACTTGCTAGTTCATTTGGAAGAAATGGTTTAAAAAGGAATGAAAATGAAAAGGCAGCAGTCTTGAAGATTGACAATTGCCTGATAGGTATTTAGAAATGTTGATATCCTATGAAACATTTACGTCTTTTCTCCTCCTACATAAATGCAAGGCAGCATGGCAGAGCTGCTGGTAGCTCTGTTCTTTAACTGAGGTTCACAGCTTAAGTTATTTCCACAGTGCTACACAAATACAAACTGTGTTACCACTACAGAGCTACTTGATCTTCTTTCTGTGTTACTTTGGGACTAAGTTGTTAGCTATTAAAGACTTACTAACATCCATTAAAGACGTAAGAAGATTCTCAGCTGGAACATATTTAAAGCCAGGAAGATTATCCATGTTTGTGCAACTTGAGATAAACTACCTTCAGTGGTTTTAAAAGAGATCAAAGCTCCTAGCTATTTCTGCTTCTAGAAACATTCTTGCCTTTAGCCAGAAATGTGTTGCATACATGAGAGATGCATAGAGACTGCTTTTTAAGTCTTTCTTAAAAACACTGAGAAACAGCCAAACTAAATAATCAGAATTTTTCTGAATAACCATCACATATCTAACAGCTCAGTTGCAGTTAGTAGTTAGACCCTATCTTAGAAATGAATAATTTATCTTAGGGCACAAGTTAACCCATTAGCTCCTGAAGAAAAAAANACGAATATTGCAATAAAAATGTCATTTCTTGGATTTGCTTTAGGTGTTGTTGCAGATAAGGTACCAGAGACTTTAATGAGCAATTAAAAAAAACAAAACAAAACAAAAAAAAAACAAAACATAACAAAAAAAAAAACCAAACAAACAAAAAAACCAACAAAACAAACAAACAAAACATTTTTATTTTTCTTCACATATTCCAGATATATTGAAAAATATATCTTTTTCTTCCTCACCTGAATTCTAGCTCTGAGAAATTTGATGAAACTGTAAGAAAATGGCATAGGCTATAAAGCAAGAGGAGCATATTTCTGTGCTTCACCTTTGGAGAAGAAAATAGGTCAAGGAGAAGCTGGAGGGTTTGGGTGGTGAGTGTGGATGATGACGGATGCCTGCAAAGCAACAAATCTTCCCTTATTCAGGACCAAGGAGACAGAGGCAGAAGCTTTCCAAGAAGGAAGGCAGAAAACAACCTCAGTCCCATTTCTAAGCATTTCCTAGTTTTCTAGTTTTCTAGCATTTCTAGCATTTACTAGTTTACCGGTTTTCTAGTTAGTAGCCAAGCATTTAATTCAACCTACTCAAGGGCTTCTAATTAAAGGATCTTCTATTCCACTAAAGTCATGAATGGTCTCTCACAGTCCTGAGAGTTCTCACTGTAAAAACTGATCAGACAATATTTGCTAAATAATCTGTGTGCAAGTGTACACATGTGTTTAAAAATATGGTGGCTAGTATGCATGCTAAGGCTCAACTTTCTATTAGATTTATTCTCAGCAGATGTATGGAACAGATAAAAGCATGTAGGATGTGATCCAGCTCACTCTTAGCTGATGGAAAGGTCCACACTGATTTCCATGAGCTGCCCATGAGTCTAACAGTCCATCAGAATTTCAGGGCTTGTTTATACACTGTAATCAGCTGCTGACCAAAATTACTTTTCATGGTTCATGCTCCATTTTGATGCTTAGTCTGCCCCCTTTTTTTGTTGTTGTTGTTGTTTTTTGTTTGGTTGGTTTTTNTCTTCTTTCTTTAACAAGGTACCAGTTATTAGTTTTTTGTTTTTGTTTTGTTTTGTTTTGTTTTGTTTTGTTTTGTTTTGTTTTGTTTTGTTTTGTTTTTGTCGTTTTTGTGTGTGTTCTTTTGTGGTGGTTTATTTTTCACACAATCCCATGACTGGGGCTGTTGTCAGCAAGCTGCATACATTCCAGTCAAGGTAGTAGTAATATGAGCTGTGAGCTGGTTTAATGTACAAGAGCAGGGTGGGAATTTCCCCCAAGACTGACAATCCATTATGAGATAAATGCTTATTTGAAAAGATCATTTCTTATTTTTTAATTCCAGACATTTTTAAAGACACCTGTGCCAAGCTGACAGATTTCCACAGGTAAAATGATACATCAAATTTGAAGTGATAAGAGAAGAGCAGTTAATGCAATTCATAACATTAATTTTTATTTCAATTATATGGAAATATAATCTAGCCTGGGAATTATGTGAAATTGCTCAGGGTCACATAATAACCCACTTCACATGCATGTTAGGAAGTTACAAGTTACAACACGTTAAACATCCCTCTAATGTCCAATCTTTGCATGTATTTCACTCATAATTACTTTGTTTCTGGTTAAAGTAGCACTAGGCAAGCCATGATACAGTTCCACCTATAGAAAAAACCCTCTTTTTTTCTTAGAAGACTTTCTGTCACTATAGTCTTTTATCGTTGCTTGCTTTGGCTTAGTGTTCTCAAAAGTCAGAGTAATAGATTTCTTTCGTCCAGGAAAAGATTTTCCTGAGGGTAATACTTTGCCTTTGCTATTTAAAAACCATAAAATATCTGCCCAGAAAGAATACAATCAATAAAACAGACATTGAACTAGGGATGGGTAATAGAATTTTTAGTCTAGAAAGAAAAATAAACAAAATATCCCCACATTCCATGACATGCACATTTGTGCCTGTGGATGTCTGTGGTATTTGATGTTAGTGGAAACAGTTTGCTTTTTCCCCAAAACCAGATTTTGCTTCATTCTCTTTGTAATTTTGTATCTTCTCATACTCCATCCCTGACATCCAGTAGAGCAGTTGAACTTCCCTGCCCATCAGCGTTATTGCAGAAGAAGAATGAATGTGTGAGTTACTAGGATGGGTCACTACATTGCTTTAGTTGCCTCAGGTATTTTTGCAATGAGATTTTCTTTATGATGTATAAAACCAGAACTTTGTAGGTAAAAATGAACTATGAATGTGCTTGGAAATGAAAGATTTTGTGAATGTGTCGAGAAAGTTGGTAATTAAAATGAGAAAAAAGTGGAATGATGGATTTTTTTAGACTTTGATTGTCCAAACAGGGAAAAGCTTCAAATAAATAATTATTGATTAAAACCCATATCATTCTCCCATGCAAACAAAGACACTGTGATATGTTCTAAACAGATCAGAATATATATTCCTCAATGTAGGAAAACAAAAGCAAAAAATCTTGCTGCAAACACACTAAATGGGTTGTTACATGATGAAAAAGTTATGAGTAAGGAGCCGGGTGTTCAGTGTGCAAGGATGAACAACTGCAGGTCAGATACTGACAGGAAACACTTGCACTTTATTGTTGAAACCATGACATAAGTATTTGAGGGGTACAATTGCAGTGATCCCTCATGTGTCTGCCATCAAGCCTTTAAAAAGATCTCACCAGTACAGGAAAGAGAGACGGATGGGATTTTTCCATCCAAATATATACTTTGGTATGAGGTTCTTTAAAGAAATGCAACAACCCAGCAAGGTACAATGTTGTGGCAGAGTTCAGAGTCACAAGAACTGTTTAACAACTGGCAGCATAGGAATTTGTTCCAGAAAGCATGGCTTGCTCAGTTACTAAGCTGTTACTTATATTTTCATTGCTTTCAGCTGAGCCTCACAGATTTCTAATAAGTTTGCTTTATATCTGAGCCTCCAGTGTCACTTCTTGATTTTATGATATAGTAAGAGATATATCTGAGGAAGAATGGAAAACAAGCTTCTAGGTTCAGAGGAGTCAGCCTTGATCCAGAGAGATTTTATAACATACACATGACAAACCTGTAAGCATGATGTTTTTGTGGTGCTGGGAGCAGTTTGTGGGTGAGATGCATAGCAAACAGACTTTCCAGAGGTGGAGGTAACAAGTCATCAGAAGTATCTATTTCAGAATTCATAAACTTCCATTTTCAAAACATCACCACAAGAAAAACAAACAAAGGCCAGGTTGCATGGGGCTTTGAGTAACCTGGTCTGGTGAAAGGTGTCCTTGCCCATTGCAGAGGGGTTAGAATGAGGTGATCTCTAATGTCCCTTTCAAAACAAACCAGTCCTTGCTTCTAAATCTAGATTCCTTACCCAGCATTTGAGGTTCTGGGTAGCAGAAGTTAGTTATTTCACCTGATCATGAGTCACAAACTCATAAACCTTTGCTATAAATGGTGTTGAATGATAAAACCTAATAAAAAGTGACTTCAGACTGAGTGTAACAAAAACACTTCTCTCCACAATATTTGAAACATATATAAACTTAAGAAAAATCTAAAATGATCAGAGATGCGCTTCTGGCAAGGTCTAATCAAAATAGGTAGCGTTAGCAAAAAGCAGAGAGGAAAAAAAGACCAAACTTCAAGCACAGCTTGAGTAACTGTCTCCTAGACGTCATACTGTCTCTTGAAAGTGCCCAAGGGGATTGCATTTTTCCTATATTTAGGGAAAATATGTATTCTTGTCATAGACATAAAGGCACATTAGAACAGGCTGAATCCAAAATGACATTTTATTTTGTGAGCATTTTGAAAGTCAAGTACTACACATGATATCCAGAAGGTAGGCATTTACACCTGAGCCTGATTTCCGGTGCTGGTGATAAGATACAGTTTATCTCCAAGAACTAAGATCATAAAATAGAACTCTCTGTTAGGAAAGAATCCACAAGTCTTCTGTAGAGAGAAGTGCTGCCTGGCTAACCTTCAGGAACCTCAGGAAGATGCTGTCAAGGCTCTGGGTTCTTCTCTCCTCCTTTTCTCCCCCAGCAATTTAGCAGCAGCCCTCACACATAGGTAGTGTCCTGATAGACAGACATCAATGAGCATGGAGACAAAATTGATGAATTTAATGTCTTCTCAAAACACTTTTGAACTTCTTTTTTATTAAAGGTAATTAAGGAAAAAAATTCCATGGGACTGGAAGAAAAAAATTCTTATTGACTGAAGTTTATTAATAGGTGGGAAGCAAACTGTCAGTCTTAAAGACCATCTTCACAGTGATGAAGGATCAGCAATGGAATTCCTTAAGAATCAGTGCTGGATATGGATTTATTGAATCACTATTACTGAAAGACCATAATTTACCTGGAAAATGAATTCTCAACGAATTCTCAAAATCTGAGAAGATGCAGAGATCTCTCAAATGATCAAAGTCCTTCTAAAGGGCTACAGGAAATCCCTCTTCAGTAAAGCTTGATTCCATCAATAAAGAAGTATCAGATGAGCCTCAGTGTAGCCAAAAGGCAAAGGAAATAAAATCTAAACTCTGCTTACCTGAGCTGAACTCACTTCTGGTAGTTACAGCTCAGACTCCTGGGTTGCCTTGGCATATTGTGCAAAAATGGGCCAGAAAAACTGTGGACATATTTAGGACAGTGTAAGGAAAAAAACAGAGAGGCCAAGCCATCATTTTGTCACTGTATATGACCTCAAGGCACCCTGTCTCAAGTATTGCACAGGATAGTAAGAGGAGGCCCAGAAAGAACAAATAAATGGCCTAATGGGGTGGGACACCAAACATCTATTAAGAGAGAATACCTTTCCATAATCATAATATTCTGGATAGGTGTATCTTGTCAGGAGTAAAAACATCAAACACCTGCCTTAGGAAATTTAAAGTCCAAGTGATAGGGGCTTTTAATGACATCTCAGAAACTTTATTATACACCTTTCAAAGTGGCATTAGGTTTCCTCCTAAAAAGAAGAATATAACTTTGCCTGAAAGTTTAATAAAATTATCCAAACAAAAAAGTGTCCATCCTACATTTCTCCCTACTTGCAATATTAATATTATACCAAATTTAGATCTGAGAGAAAGAGAGAGAGAGAGTACTTGTGTTTTATACCTCATTTTGCTACCAGGGGAACAAAGAATAAATTTTATTGAAAAAAATGGGAAAATACTGTTCTCTGTATCTTTCAAAGTGCATTTTATTCTGGCTCTTCAGGTTTAGCCAATAAAATGCATAAATAAGTATGGAGTTTTTCATGATATTTTCATGATAGTTAAATTCCTAAATGTAATAATTAAATAGATGCCATAGCAGTGTCAACAGACATAAGTAATTGGAAAAAAGAAAGATGATTGCTCCAATCATGAGAAATAAGCCAACGTCCAGGCATGGAGAAATTGTTGCTTGTCAGAATGGCAGCTGGCAACTTTGCTTGTTTCTGCTTTTTCTCCAGCCAAATTGCCTATCATTTCAGGCTTTACATTTTATTAGGAATTGCAGCCAAGGGGGATATCCAATATTTGGCCCATTTTTTCTAGACTGTTAAAAAAGTGGATCCCTTGTCATCAACAAAACAATAAAAACATAAATGCTTTTTCCTGTGGCTCTTGCATGAAATATTTGGAGGTATGATTGCTAAACAGCAGGGACAAGTTCTTGGTAATGGTATGGAAAATTGTTTTGATAATACAGAATGGAAACTCATCTCCTGAGCAATTTGATGAGCATCAGTAATTAATGTTTCTTGGCATCAGGGAAGCAAAATCAGTTTTATACCTGTCCAAAAAAGAAATATCAGGTGCATGATAGAGCAAAGATTTAGGTCTGTTGCAACACACTTACATGTTTGTGATTATTTGGGGTCAATGTCATCACAAGAGTAGTTGCAGGGCATTAGGAGGAACTTTTGGAACAAAGGTGGAGTTAGCCTAAAAAGAAATCAGGAAAGAGGAATGAAAAGTAGTAGTAGAGGCTGAGAAACCCTGGAGTGGTGGCAGACCCTTGATGGAGGAACCTCACTATGAATGTCATACCTGGCTGACAGCATGGGCAGCATGTGGGACCCCCCAACCCCAAGTTGCTTGAGGCCATGGGGACTTTCTCACCATCCAGACTGTGTGGAGTTGCAGGGTCACGTGTGGGACCAGAGAGACCACAACAGCCAAGGGAAAGAAGGGAAAAATGGGGCAAGCCATCCTCCCCAAAGAAAGAATGAGGATCTGCCACCACAGCTGCAGTGGGTGAGGGCGAGAGCAGATGGGGTGTGTGTCCACGGCAGTGTAAGCACCTGTGTGTGTATGGGATTAGAGCTTCTTGTGATTGATGCTAGAAAGGTGTTTCAAGAGCTGTAGGTGCTTATTAGCCTTTCATAATTCACTGGTTTCCAGTTAATTATCAAAGAATATCAAAGGCTTGGATGTACCTTTAAAGCTCATATAGTCCAACACCCCTCCAATGAGCTAGATCAGGTTGATTAAAGCCATGTCCAACCTGATGTTTCCAGAATTGAGCATCTACCACTGCTCTGGATAACTTGCTAAAACCCGTCCCCCCCCTCAAAAAAAAAAAAAAAACCCAACCAAAAACAACAACAACAACAAAAATACAAACCCACAAAGAAAGCCTTCACTGTAGTTATTAAACCAAAAAAACACCTCAATCCTGATTTGGTTAAACCATATGAAGTACAGAGTTTTCCCTGTGTCAAAATTCTGTTGAACAACATAGGAAATCTTTTGAATTCATTAGCTACAATAAAAGTTTGGGCTGTGAACTGAAGTACTTTCTGGCTTCTGGGTCAGTAGTTTTTTTAAAAAATGAGATATGCATAACTGGTGCTTTGGCATGTTAGCAGAATGGCACAGAGTAGAAGAGCAAGGCAGGAGGGAATAAGGGGTCAGCACTGGCTTCCTGCTGGTCCCAGCCCTGAGACAAACTAAAGTGACTGTGAAAATCATAATCCCAGTCCCTGGGACAAGGACCTGTAAGGACTCATACAATATAATGGGGGTAAATTGCATTCTGAATCATCTGAAGCAAAGAACACTATGAGAAAACTCACTGTTTGTGCTTTGTGTAGCCATTTGTGTTACAACTGCTGACTGTGCTCTGAGAGGGGAGTGAGGCAATTATAAAAGGGGAGGGTGAAACTTGGCAGCCAAAGGGATGTGTAGCTGGCCAGAATGAAAAGTGGACGTGTTCACAGGCAGCTGCAGAGTGCACTGAGCCTGGGAAACCCTGGCAGGCTGAGATGAAAGGCTACAGCAGCAAAAGAAACAGAAACATGGGAACAGGTCTGGGAAGGCAGTTCCTGCTGAGGGCTGACATCCAGAAATGTGGGGTGGATATACCTTCAAGTCCAAGGATGATGATGATGAAGAGCGCATATCCACACACAAAAAATCCAGACACAAAAAATAAATAACCAAAAATCACAAAAAAACCCTGGCCATCACCACTGTGGGGAAGAGACAGAGGTGAATTATGTATGGGTATGCAAAGTGAATATATTATTCAAATGAAGTTCAACACCACCATGGAAAAGAGTGATTTCACACTATGATGTCAGGTCACAAAAATAGATCATTATGAGGAATAATGGAGTGCTAGAGGGTTTTATGAAAAGCATAAGAGCTGTCAAGTACTCCCAGTGTTTCAGAAGACCTCATAGAAGATGGGAAATCTTCAGGTCCATCTCTAAAACTTATTAAAATTTATAGGTAAAAGGATGCAAGTGGGGTTATTGTGCTAGAAGGCTGAAAGTCATAAAATTAGAATATGGATTGGGAAAAAAAGGGTATTTGATGCCATCAGTACTGCAGTTTTTCATCTGATACAAGATTCCTTAAAGAACTTATCAAGCTATACAATACAGGAACAACTCTGTATGGAAATGCAGGTATTTATATGTCAAGTAATTACAGGTCTGGAGCAGGAGGCACTGGATGGAATGCCAAGGAAAGGTAAGTCACATGCCTTATCTGAAATTATGAAACAAGGCAGGTGTCAGCTGTTGTGATACCTTAAGGACCTAGAAATAAAACAGCATTCTTTTGAGACAACAGTATAGGAAGTAATAGGTAAAAGGCTGGTCTTTAATTGAGGTCTCCAGGAACAAAGATGGAAAATGGCTAAAATTCCTGACCCCACATGGGTGAATAATGTTTTATAAGTTTAACAAATTTGCATAACTGATAAAAACCATTAATTAGAAGGACAAATGACAAAGTAATTCCCCCTTTTGGTTCCACCTCTCCTGTAGCCCTCTTTTAGATGGAAACTAAACTTTGTTAACGAAAGTGTGTCTTGAAGAGTTGGTTTCAATGTTGGTTCCCAGGAAGAACCAAAATAGGATAGGGGCCTTGGCTACCCTCAGGGTTTGGAGCCTCTGGAATGTGTTCTGTCTTTGTGCCTATCAGGATAGGGAAAAGATAGACAAAATACTGGAACTAGCTAGGAACTATAGAACTGTACAACAATAATCTACAGAGTTATGAATATATATGAAGGAAATATAAAAGGAAAAATCATTCTGGCATCAGTAGCATGGGTCTGGAAAATAAATGCAGGGTTGAAATCAGTTAAGTCTCCAGAAGAGATGGTTAAAACTTTTACAACAACACAGTGAAATGACTTGGCTGTCAGTGTCTTTAAGGCCCTGATTGTGCCCTTGTCTGTTACACACATTGAGTGTTGGCTTAAGGCATTGTGAGGGATGTGGGAATAGAAAGTGGCAGTATACACACACTGTGCTAAAATTATTTGGTTAGATTATGCAAACAGGAAAACAGGGAAATTTTTCCTAGTGACATAAACCCACTACAGTTTTGATGGTTGTTGTGAGGCTTTTATTGAAAAGGGCTTTTTCCTTTTTAATTCTTCCCATGCATTGTGCCAAATAGCATTGTGTCAAAATGTAAGGAGAAAAAACAAACAAAACAAACAGGAAGAAACACAGCCCTGCTTCATTATGCAGATCTGGGCTTAAGAATGCTCAATTTTCCTCTCTTCTAAGACCTCTGATCCACTTTCCAATCCAATCAAGAAGATCAGGTTACTCAGAATGTGTAGCCCTGATCCAGTGCCTGCTCCACATGCAGACACAAGTGTGTGTCTGTGTGTGTGTGTTCACACATTCAACACGAGCAGTAAAGTCCTTCCCTTTGGAAACCATAAGACAATTTCAAGAATACAGATGCAGAGAAAATTCCTGCATGGGTTTTCCTTTAGGTTATGAGATAATTATTTCCTTTCCCAGGAAGTATTTCAGCATCATATTCATCATTTCCCATCATGATGGTAACAAGAGCACAGAGGGATAAAAGTGAGTTCTAGCTGCTGATTTTACTCTTCTTCTCAGGCCTTGTGTCTAGCCAGTCTGAACTTGCATTATTGCATGAATGAAGGATGTAAAGTTTTTTCTCTGTACATTTAAGCTTATCTTAGCTGTAATGAGATGGAAATGCATTCTTGACTCATGTATTTTATTTATATTGTATTGACCATGAAATCCTATCTTTCCATGGGGACCGTCAATCATGGATTTACATTGTGTGATGAGAAAGGATAGAGTTATTTTGAAGGATTTCTTATAAAAAAAACCAGCTACAAAACACCATGGAGAAAAAGATAATATTATAGCTAAATAATGAAAAAAATACAAAAAATTCCTCTCTATATCAAGGTCAGCTGAAATAGCTACTGTGAATTTAAGTTTAAAAGTAGATTATCAGTTCATGACTTTGGTCCAACATTCTCCTACACTTCCATTATTTCTCAAATTAATTCCTGCCAATTTTCTTTCCCTCCTCTCCACCAGCTGCCCAGGGGGGCAGGGAATGGGGTCTGTGGTCAGTTCATAACACATCAACTCTGCAACTCCTTCCTTCTCAGGGGGAGGACCCCTCACACTCTTCCTCTGCTGCAGCAAGGGCTGCCTCCCATGGGAGACAGTCCTCCACAAACTTCTCCCATGTGAGTCCTTTCCAGAAGTAGTAGTTTTTCCCAAACTGCTTCAGTGTGGGTTGCTTCCATGGGATACTGTCCTTCAGGAACAGACTGCCCCAGCATGGATCCCCCTTGAGGTTATAATTCCTGCCACTAAACCTTCTCTAATATGATCTTTTCTCTCTTCAGGGTCACAGGACCCTCCAGTGGAGGCTTTCCAGTGGCCCACAGCCCCCTTCAGGCATCCACCATTGGCTGGCTACAGGTGGATCTCTGCTTCCTCATGGACCTCCATGAGCTGTAGGAGAGCAGCTGCCTCACCACTGCCTTCATTATGGGCTGCATGGGAATCTCTGCTGCAGCACCTGGAGCACCTCTTCACACTCCTTCTGCACTGCAGGACTCATTTTCTCACATATTCTCAATCCTCTGAGTGCTGATAGCTTGTAAATTCCTTTTCTCGCTTCTTAAGTATGATATCCCAGAGGCACAACCCCTGCTGCTGCTGGGTTAAGCTCTGGGCTGTGATGAGTCCATCCTGGAATCAGCTGGCATCGGCTGTGCTAGACATGGGAAAAGCTTCTGGAAGCTTCTCGCAGAAGCTGCCTCTGTAGCCCCTTGCCATGCAGACACAATACACCTGTGAACCTGCAAAGGAAATGCTTTTCTTTAATTGAGGCTTGAAGCATCAATGTGATTTTGGTTTTAAGCCCAGAATATGTAGTTTATTATTAATTTTATCCCAAATCTAGGGTTCAGCCTATGTCCCCTGCCTCAAAATAGTGTTGTTTTCACTTTTCAGAAGTGCAAGGGACATTCCCAAATGTCTGCAAAGTATCAGGATGCTCATATGGAGTAATCAGTAATCAAAATGAAAAGGTACAAGTAATTTTTTCTTGTTTTATATCCTTTAATATATACTTGTCTTTAGATTATGATATATAATCCAAAAATAGTTTATACACGATTTTAAAAAAAATTAAATGTACATTTGTCCAGCTTTTGGTATTTATAGAAGAACAGTTGAATAAAGTATCCTTTCATTTCATCTAACAGGATTTTGCATGACATATTATGCTTTGAAACTTAATTTTACAGTATATTTTGCCTTATGCACAAATCTGGTAGCTTGATTTTTTTATTATGCATGTCTTGATCATTATTTATGATTTTATTTTTAACTTTTCTTTGAAATATCTTAAAACCCACTGATCCAATTTCTACAATGGTTCAAACAAAGAATCACTGATTCAAACAGATAATAAACACTGGTTCAAGTGATGCTGTACCACTTTATTTCAGAAGAGAATTTGGGCAAGACAAAATTAATTTTTTTTTTTAATGTTGATTTTCTAAATTATCAAAAGGGAGTGGGGAAAGCAATTTTATTATAATCAAGTATCAGAGACTGACCATCAGCTCTAAGACAACAATATCATTACCCTTCAGTGAAGCAGAATCAGCCCCTAAATGGAGCTCTGTACCTGCACTGTTGTTGCCCTGTATTCTCGAGTATGAGGCCTTGTATGCCTGGGCACAGCTCAAAAGGTCTTTGAAATTCCTGTGGTTTTGTGTCACAGTCCATGCAGTCTCTATCCCATTAACCCCTAAGAAAAGTTCTTAAAAACAACTGCTTGGATGTGCTTACTCAAAAAGTTGTGATTCAATTGTTTCTTTTTATATGTGTCTTTTCCATTCCAGAAATTGCAACCTGCTCCAGCTGCTGCTCCAAGCTACCCAGGGGGCAAAGCTATCCCCAGCACGGGACTCACCTCTCCTGGCTGCCATGTCCATAACAGGATGCTACTGGTGACATCTCCTAGGGTAAAAACCATCAGCGTTCACCCTAAAGGATGTGCCATATCACATATCACAAAACAGTATTTAGAAAACAAATTATAATATATGTTAGGAAAGAAAACCTACTAAGTCTCAAAATCACAAAGAGAACAGGATGTCAGACCCTCCATGCTATACAAACTCCTGAATATTTTCATTTGTTATTAGTGTAAACCCTGCTGCTATCATCTGCCTGGTCCTGCTTGTTTTTTTTCCCTGTGGTTGGGGGGTGACACAATATATCTATATATCTATATCCAACCATAGATATATATACTCATATATTTGTGATTCAGGGTATGGGAGAATGGAAAACAAAGCCCAGATCTGCAGGAAAGTAGGATTTTCTGTCAGCTGTGTATTGTTTTCTCCAGTGGTATCTAAAACCCAACCAGTTGTAGCTGCCTTTACAGTTGGATTAATAACGTAGGTTTTTTTACCCCAGAGGATTTTATTTTCCAGGTCTTTGCCAAAGCAACTTCCAACTTATGTGTGGAAGCATCTGCCTGTCCTCTACTTACTGTCAGAACAATTTACAGTCAAGTGTAGCAGAACCTTCTCCCAGAACAATAAAAAAAATAAAAACTCTCCCCTAACATGACACTAATATGGAATTATCACTGTAACAGTCTACAACTTTTCAATAATTGCTCCAAAGACAGAGCTAAAATTGGTTTGCCTGGGAACGTGTTGCAAAACCCAGCAACGTCTGTCTTTCATTCATTAAGGCATTGAAATATTTCCCCAGAAGACAAGGATTCAGACATGAACAACTGCTCATTCTACTGAAATAAAGCCCAACATCTGCTTCATTCTAAGGATACTTGTATTTGCATTTGAAATCACAGTTAAATGGAAAGTGTGTTATTTTCTGGCATAAAATGTAATTCTAAAGATGTTGCAATTCAGTGTGCATTCTTTTTCTGGATTCTAATTGTGCTTATAAATTATATTCCTATTTTGTATGAAATTGTGAAACTTTTTACAGTGTCTAAGTGGTAGTATGTGTCATAATGAGCTGCCATAAGGATAGATCCTTTCCATTTTTCTAAGGCACCTTTTCTAGAATAATTATTCATTTTAGCTTTTTATCTGTCACTGTCCTAGGTGTTTGACCGTGCACCAAACAGGAAAGAACATGAAACAAATTGTATACCAAGAATGGGGCCTCTGCCCTCCGTAGTAGCAGGAAAACAAAAAGAGACTCTTCTGAAAGTTTGTAGAAAAGTATATGTCTTGTACAGCTGTTCTGCTGACTGAAATGACAAAGAAATTAGAAGTTAATGTGAGTTGAAGCCTTCATCTGCTCTGAGGTGTTTGAAGCACTTTAGCATTTAAATTGTGCATACGTTACAGGCAGCCTGTGAAAGTGTTTCTTTGTCCTTTGTAACAAACCTGCTTGCAGGTTTTCTTTGATTGCTATTTGACCAGTTCTGGCATCTGTGAGAAACAATGAATGCTACATTTTTACATATTTTTAAGTTTTCTGTATTGAAACAATTTCCTACCCCCTTTTGGTTTTCTAAGGTGTTAGAACATAAAACTGTCGATGCTGGACTAAAAGATTAAGGCAACCCAATATCCTCCATCTGACTGTAACACTTGCTTAGGAAAGAGGATAGGACATCAGATCTGTAGCAAGATGGCTAAACCAGTAGATGTGTTTCTTGCTGGAAAATCCCCTGTGGCAAAGCAAGCTTTCTTTTCTGTATCCATGGGAAAATACTTCCTTTTTGGTTTAGGTCCTGAGGGCTGCAGCAATAAATGGTGTGATTTGTCAGTCTTAATCTCATGGGGACAAGAGAGATTCTCCTTTCCATTGCTGTTGGTGATCAGTGTTCATGATAAATTATGACTAAACACTGTCCTCCAACAACACTTTCCTTATGTTTTTATTTGCATGAGGCTTATTTCCACTGTGATGGAGAGGAATAAAAGAAATTATTTTGCACTTTAGCAGTTTAAACAGTTTCCAAGTAATGGCCATTTTATAATGAGAAAGTGACACACTGTAGCTTCAGTGGTGGTATTTCTGTTTTTTTAGTGAATGGATTGACTTTTGTAGAGCTAAAATAATTTACATGGGATGAGGCTCTCAGTGATGGTATGTCTATTTTTGTAAGTTAATGATTTTTTAAATATTTATCTAGGGCTATACTTTCACATGTCTTCAAATGAAGCCCTACTTCCTCCTAAGCCCTGGGTATAAAAGAGGACTTGGTATCTTGTCTATCACTATTGTTGGTTAGAGTTTGTTAGAGTTTTTATTTTGTCTTTTTCCTGTTCTGTTTTTAGTCTCTTTGTATCCATTTACCTTGCCTTACATCTTCATGCCAGGTTTGTTCTCTTTTTACTTTTTTGATGTTTGCTCTCCTTTTTTGCCACAAGTGACCTTAAGTGCGCAGGTAATCCAATAATACTTTAGCTTTGAACTGTTGAACCAAAAGCCCTCAAGCTAGAGACAAAACATGATTCCTGTCACATTTCTGTCCACAGAGAGTTGCATAGGCAGTCTGCAGCAGGCATGTAACTAAGAATTTTTCATTGCATTGGCTACTTATGTAGTGTAAATCAGCATTTCTTTTCTACAAAAGTCAAGGGAACTCAAAGCAATTTCTCTCAGGTAGGAGCTGACCATTGATAGCATTGTATTTTTAATGCTAGAGGAAATTTTCAAATACAGATCTCCATATATTTGTTTTCCACAGAACGAACACTGAGAACAAAATCAGGGGCTGATCCTTCTTGTAAGACTTGTATTTTTATGCATCCTTTCTACTGCACTAACAGTGTTCATGAACAAAAGGATCAATCCTCTGTCCCCTCCATCCCTCACCCAAGTGTAGCCCTCCAATGAGCAGCCTCATGCTTATTCCCCTTCACATATAAAAATCATAGAAACATTAATGTTGGAAAAGACATCCAAAATCAAGTCCAGCCTTTGACTGAGTACACTGAGGAACCACAAAGCCAGCACGATTCCTTGTTGTAGTAATGAAATACAAATACAAAATAACTCTCAAAGGCATTCATGAGGTATCTTGAGACACTGTAAAGTGCATATTATTAGGAGAGCATTCAGTAGATCATGTGTCATCTGGCAAACAGCCACATATTTACATTAATGATCTTGGAACAATGTTGAATAAGTAATTATGACTGTTGGGGCTCAAAGGGATGAAATATTCTTTTTTAATTAATTAAATGACTGAATTAATATTTGACATGCCTGTTACCCTCTTTGTCCTCCTTATGGTGAGTCCTTTGAACAATTGAATTAATTTGATATCCATCTAACTCACCTCAGTGTACAGATAGAAAAAAATTGCCATATTTCTACTCCTGCCTGGTCATAACCATTACTGTATTGCTTTATTTATGACAATTTATGTAAAAACTTCAGTCTTTCTGATGCTAAGAAAATCTTCCTCTGACCTTTCACATTGCTTACAGTGAATATGTCAGCCAAAGAGTTTATAACTTTTCCTTTATCACATGTGACTCTAACCTGTTAATCAGCTCCCACATATCCTTCTCAAAGTAGAAAGTATTAACCTTTCTGCATAATACAATTGTATAATTTTGAAACCTTTGGTAGAACAGGGATACAGAGGAAAGCCTATCTGTGGACATGATTCATCTACCTCTAATGATGCCAAGAGCTTGGTACCTCGTTTTTTAAGGATAGAACTTATGCAATCACAAAGGAATGATAAATAAAAATCTCTTGCATGTGGAAGTCAAGAAAATACTGTTTCACTAAGTCAGGTCTGAGTTTCGTATATTCAGTCTTCTGATTGCACAGGAACTCCTATATTGATATTTATTTGTGCAGCACAACTCAGAAAGATTTGATAAATAAAATTCATTCTGAAAATTATTTCTTCCAGTGAGGAAGTAAAACAAAGAGTAAATCATTATATTGTAAATCCATCCATTCACTACAACTGCCCTATTGACAAGTGGACTCAACGTGGTCTGCAATCCCTTCCCCTGAGAAGGCTATTCCTTTCTAATGACTAAGGCTTGACTACGCGCTTAGGCACCTTAAACAGGTCAATTTAATTCAGTTTTAATCTATAAATGAATGCTTCTGCCCTGGGTTGTGTTTACTTTAGATAGGCAGTACTACATTGGAGATGGTCCTTGTTCATAAGAGTGGGGCATTCACACCTCTTATTTAAGTGAATCATTTAGGTGAAGAACATCCCTATATTTAATGCCACAAAGGGCTGTAAATAACTTTTGTTAGGTCACATTTTCCTCACTGACATGCAAATGCAGTCACATTTCTATAGAGTGTGTCAAATAAATCATGCTTTGGTTTGGAGAGCTGCATCAGATATCTCCATACTACAGAGTAAAGGAGGAATAAAAACCACACACATTAATCATTGTCCTGATCTCCACCCCTCTCACTTTTAATGTTCCTCCTTCAAAATAGCTTTTTTTTTTTTTTTTTTTTTTTTTTTTTTTTTTTTTTTTTTTCCTTTTGTTTGGGGCGCANNNNTTTTTCCCCTTTGGTTACGGCTGCAGTCTGCCAGGGAGAAATACACTAGATTTATGCTCTGAATCCTTTGCTCATTTAAAAATATGATCGTTTTTATAAGATTATTCCTGCAGGTCCTGTTTCTCCATGGATTAGTACTAATACTTAAAAGAGCAGCCAGCTCCTGTTTTAATAGGGCAAGGACCTCTGATTATTTTGGCTGCCCTTTCTTTAAATTTAATCTCTTGACAGGGAACTACGGAAATGCTTGGATTTTTACGACTCTCAGATTGGTGCTGAATCCCTTCTCTTATCCTTCTTATTTTTTTATTTATTGATGGAAAACATTAC
>WEIU01005096.1:5404-24065 GCA_013389925.1 Aegithalos caudatus | reverse complement strand
ACAAGCCTGACAGAGTTCAAGAAGCATTTGGACAACAATCTCAGGCGCAGGGTGTGATTCTTAGCGATGGTGTTGTGTAAGGCCAGGAGTTGGACTTTGAAGATTCTCATGGGTCCTTTCCCACTCAGGATACTCTGTGATTCTGTGATTCTATGATAAGGTCAGGATTTAAATGTTAATGCTTGGTGTTGATAGAGATATATTCAAGCATACACTTAGAATCTTTACTTTCATTCATGACTTTAAACACAATTTAAATACAAAGAATTATTTGAAACACAGTAGAATTATTTGGCCTTTTACAATTAAAATTATTCTGGTTCCCCTGACTACAGATGATCATTAAATGTACAGATAGTATTACATACTCTTAACTGTTCAGTAATTTTGATATATATAGTGTGAATATCATCCTTCTAAAATAGAAAATTAGATAAAATAAACACTTTTTAGATTACTGTGTACTTAATAGTTACATTGAATAACAATTTTTTTAACACTTTGACTATTTCATGCTAAATGAACCTTCGTCATACAAATTTTTATTACCTCTGAGACAACACTAGTCTCATACTCCCAGTGGCATAACCAATGCAGTACTTATCATATTCTGCAGTTTATACAACTATATAAAAGTGGCTTAATCTCAGTGGGGAAAAGAATTTTACTAAAGATCAGTTTGGAAAAAATGTATCAAAAGTGATTGACTTTAAAACTCTCTGACAATCCTGGGTACTATATGTAAATGTCCTCCCCTGTCTCTCTGCCTCATACACATACTTCCAATTCACAAGCAAATTGAATAAACCAGAAGATTGTATTAATATAAAACATGAACAGGATAATTTCCTTTCCTGCTCCCAGGTGATATCTTGTCTGTCCCAGACTCTCTTTATTCTAAAAATCATGTTGTTTCTGCCTAGTGCTGCAAGTTCAACAGCAAAATTAAAACATTTCATATCAGCTCAGTGATTAAAGCAATCTCAGGAGCAGAAGCAGCTTTTGAGCAGAGGAAGCCTAAAAGCTAATATTTCAGTATGTTGAGACGTACTAATTCTTGCTTTAAAAAAGGTAAAAATTCAGATGCTGTTCTGAATTAAACTCTGATGCCTCCACTTTGGCCCTGATCCTTTTTAAAGTGCCCACTCAGACAAATCTTGAAGGCAAAAAATCTCTGAAGAATTTAGGACTTCAGGTGCTGTATCTCTGAACTGCAATGTTCAGCTGCCATCTGAACATATAGCTGTTCAAACTCTAAACTATGCAGAGATACTTAATCCCAGACACACAGAAAAGTGAAAAATCCAGAATAGAAACAGAAGTAGGAGTTTCCCAGGTAAGTGATAAAGGAAAGTAGGTGGTCTGAATTGCTTTCTTGGTCTAATGTTCCAACTAAATTTGTTTAAAAAATTGAAGTTAGGCCACCAGCATATTTCTTAGTTTAACTTAAATTAAACCATATTCTATAACTAAGCAACACAACTTTTTTCCTCGTCACAAGAAGATGTCTTCAGACATCTTCAGAGACCAGAAGAAAATGTCTTTACACTTTTCAGAGAAACTCATACACGTGAATATACTTTCAGTCTTGGTGATAGGCTTCCCACAATATATCATATGCTTGTGCTACTTTGTATTTATGTCATCATCCAAATATTATTTTAAATCCTTTCTTCCTAAAGTCTTTTCTGTACATCTTATTATTTCTTTACCATTATATACTAAAAATTTAATAAATGCTGAAATTAAATTCTGTTTGTTACATGTTAATGGAATAAGAAGTGTTTTTTCTGAAAACAAACAGCATTAATACTGCCTTCACTTAGACAGCAACATGTCAAATAAGCAGTTAGTGCATAACACAGGCAAATTTTCTAAATTTGAATTATGAAATATGAATTTCCAAAGCAAAAATTCGTAATATGTCCTATATTATAACCCTTGACTGACATAATTCCTTGTGTTAAACTTAATTCCAGAATATACTGGTGCCAGTAAATGCCTCACATAGAATTTCCTAGAAGCACCAAAAGGTTGCATTTTACAGTGAGTTCATTGGAATTTGTCCCCTTTCAAGTCCTAAATATGAGATGTGTCTCACAAGAGCCTTATATGTGTATCCTGGCAGGTGATTTAACAAGTAATCTTCTGCAAAACTCTATAACCAGCTTTGCAGTCACTCATATATTGCAGTCAGTGCTGTGTACCCAATATCAAACACAGCCTACAAGCTTCCATTTCTTTTATGGCACATCAGAGATCAAAAATCTACACTCCTGATCTTAGATATATTATTTATTTTTCATCTACCATTTACTATAGGAATGATCCTACTGAGTATCTACCTACCAAGGTGGATATTCACCTACTTTGGGATATCAGTGGTTGATAGGCAAAGTGTAATCCTTAAAAACTGGATTTTATTTATACACAAAAATTCTTTCTTTACATAGAATGATTCACAAAATAATTACTGCTTAATAACCTGAGCATCCTTCCTGAAAGCTTGCTGCAAGGCATCATTAGGCCTCGCAGATTTTTCTGGTCTACATGCCATGGTGCATTATATTCTTGGCTGAACTGAAACATACATCAAGCACAAAATCACATTCCCATGACTGAACAAATTACCAAGTGTCTTTTAATCCACTAAAGAGACATAGGCATTTTCTCCAAGCTTACAGTAAATATGAGGAAACTTCGCTGTGTTCTGAGACTTGCCATTAGATGAGAATATATATATCCATGGTCAATATTACTTCCTCCATTCAAGAGATGCACTCAGGAGAATCTACATAACATTCCTTGAACTTCCCAGGAGAGATGCAAGAGAGAAATCCACAGTCAACAGATTTAAGTTTGCAGGTGCAGGCCTTGAGCAAAACTACATCCAGAATTGAGGCAGAAGAGACAAACAGCTCCAATGCTGTCTACTTGTGAGGGTTTCACACATTATATCCTAAAGGTGTATCCTAACAGGTGGATATCATGATCTTTCCACTAAGTCTCTGCCTGGAGAATCAAGAAAAGTTTACTTTTTTTTTTTTCCTAGAGATAGGAGGTAAAAGAGGCCCAATAAAGTTTTTCATAGCAAAAAATGGGTTGCTTTGGAAATCCAAATGGGTAATTTTCATTTAGATTCCAATGCAACAGATGCTCTATCTCTGAAGAGGAAAGAAGTATTACTGGCGTTTCTAAGATCATTATTTATCCCAGACAGAGCACTTCAGTCAAGTGTTCTCCCAACAAATAATGCATGGTTAGACATGTTTAGATTCCTAACTAAGGGTAATTCATTTGAATACTCAGGGATAAATGTTTTGGTTGTAAAGGCTGAATCCACAAATTAATGGCTATGATGCCTTTTAAAAATGCTGTATTATACCAGCACTGTCTCAGCATCTGCCCAGCTGTGAATTGTTCTGATGCCTCTCAGTGTGGGCTGCCATTTTAAAGTGACTCCCTCAGCAAGAAGTCTAGCCTGTGATACATGAGTTTTACTTTATAGTTTCAGAACTTCATATTTATCTAGATACCATGCAAGCTCACAGACAAAAATACAGACCTGTCTTGAGCTGCCTTCTCCATCAGCATCTGGAAGTGTAAGAAGTAACTGAGCTGAGAAGACACATCATGCAATCATGCTATGCAACACTGGTCTGCAACAGGACGAGTTGCCTAAGGATGGTTTTAGTGCCTGTATCCAAAGTGGATGAGTTGCTGTTATCCAAATATCTCTCTTTTTCTTCTTCAATAATTTAGTCCTGGGGTTAGAAGTTCATTATGACAAAATTATTCATTTAGAAGATGACCAGACAGAACAAATGACAGAGTTGAACAATTTGATGCATCAGAGAGAAGGTACACTCACATGACACAACATACTTGTTTCAGGAGTTATGCACCAAGCTCTCCTATTGCAATGGGGAAAGCTAATATGAAAACAACTTAAAATTTTCAGGGGACAACTAGATACCCACAAGTCCTCTTCTCCCTAATGCTTATACAAAATAATAATAAAAAAAGAATTGTTGTGAGTCATACAAAAAGGTTCATCAAGCCCCATAATCTGCACAGCAGTGCCTACAGAAAATTATATGAAAAGGACAAGCCTAGTACAGATTGTTCAGGTTCCTCATCATAGTGCCTATGGGCAGCATGGGGTCACAGAGGCATAGCAGGCTTTGTTTCCATGGACTCTCCCAGGAAATCTCTGTACCAGACTACTGCTGGTCCACTGTGCAATGTTGAAGAGGATGCCAGAGACAATGAAACTGCATCTATGACAAGCTGATGACAAAAATCCTACTTTAAACATTACTGGCAATGCTGATAAATATCTTCTCACCTAAATGAACTATTCCTTCCCTGAACATAACTGAGCAGTATTTTCAGGAAAACATATGACATTATAGGCTTTCTGTGGCAAACTCAATCTACCCTTTCAAATAGTGAACACATTTCCATACCTCTTTTTTTAATCCCCTCTAGATCATCTTACCAGCTTCCAAACTTTTTTCTGACATATTCATCATGATTTTGGTTGTTGCCTCTAGAAATCACTGAGATGTAGTTTCATTCAGAATTACTGAGATTCATTAGCTAAGAAAACAAAAGTAGTAAACAAATGTCTCTCCATGCACTCTTAACTTCAGCATCACAACAGACTGAAATTCCCAACCACACAGATGAAGGGTCAGACACAAGGATCTCTGAGAGTTTCAGGGGAAAGGTGAAAGAAGACACTGACAGCCTAACTAATGCCTTTTTTGACATTTTGTTAGCAGTTTTCAAACTCTATCATGTGATGATGATTCTTTTCACTTCAGGTCAGCAAGAAGACCTTAATTCCACGTCCTGTGGGCATCCTTAATGTGGTCTCATAGAATTCCTCACAGTAGAGCAAAACAGCAAACTGAACTGAAACATCCACTCTTATACAACAGCAATCCTGCCATTATTCATGAATTTTTAATAGCTTTTTCTCAAATACTTCATTTTGACTGTATAGAGTTCATGAAATATCAGCACCAAGAATACGGACCGAGACAACACAGCACACCATACCACCTCAACTGAAGGCCACGAGGTTTCCCTGCATGAACTTTCCCTTGCAGCCTAAGGTGGTTGTGCACCTTAACCCAGTGTGACTTTGAAGTGTGATCTTCTTGCAGGCAATCATGGCTCTGGCTTCACGGTGGGCCCTGACTATATTTTTGGTATTTGCTGAACATCACAGTCAGCCTGTGCAGTGAACAACCTTGTCATTTTGGTATATATAGACATAAACCAGCATCCAAGAAAGGTTATGGTCGGGAACATAGTGAACAAAAGACAAAGGGTCAAGGTATAGTGGCAAAATAAATTTAAAATAAATTTTAAAACCCTAAAAGAGCTGTCTCAAGATTAGCCCAATTAAAAAGACAGTTCAACACTAAACACTCTAAATGACAGGAAGTCAGTTACATTTCCTTCCCAATGTTTATTTTTAAAGTTTTGGTGTTGGTTATTTTTTACATAAGCAAAGAAATTTAGATCACACAGAAACAATGTTTCTAACTTCTCAGTGGCTACTCTCCAACCAGATATCCTACATCTGTTATACTGAAATAAGCTCTTGAAAAAATAAGTTTTCAAAGAAATTGAGACAGAGAGAATACTACTGAGAGTGAGCAGGAACTGATGTTCTTTGGGAATGCTGCAGAATTAGAGAAGATTTATGCAGGCTTTTGAATGTGTGCAAGACCAACTGGACTCAAAAGCAATCACAAAAAGGTGCTGCTATTTTTCTCAATATAGCAGTACCTGAAATTCTCCATTTACTTGTTAGCTTGGTACTAATAGAGAATGAAGAACCTGTCTCTGAAAATGCACAGGAGAAATACAGCGCTCCTAAAAAAAAGTGAAACTTTTGAAGGACATCATTGTCATCACATGCACCTCTCAAAGAACAGAATTTCTTTCATTTCTCTAAATTTGACTGACAGTCACTTAACAAGTCAGCCATGTAATTATGGCATACTGCCTGATTCCATTAGAAGAGATCAAATAGTGATTGGAATCAAAGATATAAAGCTACTGGAATGACAGGTACAAGATAGAAACCTAAATCAGAAGAAGCAATAAGGACATGTCACAAAGACATTAGAAGAAAACTGAGTTGCTGTTACACTGGACAAACACATTATCACAGGGGGAAATTAAAAAAAGGAAAGACAATAATGAGTTAGAAAAATCATAGGACCAGAAGAAGCTGTGATGGACAGGAAGTGCATTAACTGTAAAAGCATGCACAGATCCAAGCATCCAATACCCATATTTAGATACCATGAACGTAACCATTTTACAATAATTTTCAATTTAACCACATTAAATATCAGCATATCTGTGCCCTGTATTAAAAGAAAAAGTTGGGAGGAAAAAAAACAAAAAACAAAAAAGAACAAAAAAAAAAACAAAAACAAAAACAAAAAAAAACAAAAACAAAAACAAAAAAAAACAAAAACAAAAACAAAAAAAAACAAAAACAAAAACAAAACAAAAAAAAAAAAAAAAAAAAACCAAAAAAAAAAAAAACAAAAACACAAACAAACAAACAAAAGAAAAACCTGATGGGCTTTCTAGAGTGAGCAATAATCTTCAGAAGCTGAATGCAGGGATTACAGAGGGCTGACATCTTGCCCTACACACTGAGGGAACATTTCTGAATTATAGATTGGCTATTGATACCAAATTAAATATTGGACAGAAAAATATAGCCATTAGCTTTCCAGTAATAAAACAAAGTCACTAAAGCCCCCACCCAAATAACATCAAGAGGAAGAATAGTTCTTCCTGAAGAATAAAATAGTCTTGAACTGAAAAGAAAAAGTGAAAATTAAACTGGTTACATTTGTTTTAATTGCTAAGCCCATACATAGGCTAAAGATTTACAAGCAGGTTAAATTCAAAACACAAAGACCATGAAGCTGTGATACATAATTAGAAAATTAGGCCACATTTACAGATACATTATGAAACAGTTTGCTGTATTATTATTAATACTTCTTTGAGTTTACATCAGGTACTGCATTCAGTTCTGGGCCCCTAACTTTCAAAAGGTGATTGAGGCACTGGAGCATGTCCTGGGAAGGGCAACAAGGCTTGTGAAGGATGTAGAAAACATATCCTATGAGGAACAGCTGAGGGAGCTGGAATTGTTTAGCCTGGGGAAGAGGAGGCTTGGGGGGACATTATTGCTCTCTACAACCACCCGAAAGGAAGGTGCCCTGAGGAGAGAGCCAGTCTCTTCTGCCATGCCTGCAGTGAGGACCAGAGGAAACAGCCTTAGCTGAACCAGGGGAGATTCAGATTCGATATTAATAAAAAAATTTCACTTTTGAGGCTGGTCAGGCATTGGAATAGGTTGTCCAGAGAGGTGGTGGAGTCACCATTCCTTGAAGTGTTTAAGAGGTGTCCGGATCTGGAGATGGCAATGTGGTTTAGTGTTTTAAGAGTTAATGATGTTAATGTTGGGTGAATGGTTGGGCTGGATGATCTTAAAGGCCTCTTCCAACCTCAATAATTCTATGGCTTTATGGATCCTATATGATTCTGTAGATAATCAAACATGAAAATCTTAGAGCACATTGTAATACAGTCAAAATGAATACTGTAACTTGTCATAAATGTACATTAAATCTGTACTTGCAGGACATGAAACTCCAGAATATTTTTCTCTGGTGGTTGTTCACAGCTTAACGAACAAAAGAAACAAAGTATAATGCAGGCTGCTTAAGTTTCTTTTTCTGGAGAGTCTGTATTTCAACACTTAACATCACAGGTGTCTGTGATTGAACAATTTGATGAAAAAAATTGAGGCAGTTAAGAGATAATTCAAAAGGCTACAGAGGTTGGAAAGATTTAGTTCAGCTGAACCTAAGGGCATTGCCTTTACAGCACAGTACATCACTATTGGAATTGTGTTTAGCAGGGGAGAGCAAATTCCCAGTTCAGCAGAACAGCAGTAGAGATAGAACAAATTGTAACATGCAGCAAGAAAAACTGATAAAGACATTAAAAAATGCATGGTATAACAGGGATTCAAAAGTATGAAATCCATTATAAGGTGGAGCTCTAGTTCATTTCTACATCGATAAATCATGAAATTTAAAAGACTACAGCTATCAGGAAGGTTACTCCTCATTTCTGTGAAGTACAGAATCCTGAAGGTGAGGTGTTGAGGAAAACAAGAAGCAGGTGAAAATCAGTTCTTAGAATTTGCAGACAGCCCCCACCCCAATTCTATATCGACTCCCAAAGAAACAGTAGCAAAGACTGAGAAGCAGCTGAAACAGGGGCATTTCACAGGAGTACTGATGGAATTCTGGCTAGATTAACTGAGAATTTCTAAAACATTTAGTGGAGCTGCAGTAGTGTTACACAAAAGGAATAGGTACTGACATTTTTAGTAACTGAACCACGTAATCAGGAAGTCAGATACATAAGTAACAAACATCTAGCCCATCTGTGTTGAATTTCAAGGAATGAAGATTGCACAATTTACAACCAGAGAGACAGGCAACAGTCTGTGGTCACTTGCAGTTTTGTTGCATCTTCCTTGAGACGCTTATGTCACATTATTCTTATCTACATTAGTGCATTTATTGTGTAGTCTTATCAACTACCTTGGAGAATTCATTTCTTTAGGTAAATAAGGTCTTAACTTTTTGAATCTGATTATTTTCCTCTTTCTACTCCTTAAGAATTCCCCCTTCAGCTGTGCTTTGGCTGCTGGTGACTACCAGGGCATTACATAACTGCTCCTGACTCCAGGCAGGCAGGAGTGCCACTGGGTCGGATTGTCCTGCCCTGCCTGTGGAACAACCAGGCTGCTTTGTTTGGCTGTCTCAGCTTACTTTATTCTCTCTGCTGACTCTTACAGATCCCTGCCAAATTTCACTCAAATTTTGATTTCAACTGTAAAAAAGTGCAACTTAAAAAAAAAAAAAATAGTATATTAATTTGCATTAATTTTGACCTATGAGAGAGGCAAATTATGTAAACTACAAGGAGCTTTAAAACCCTTTGGAAATGTGGTCATGTGTTCTACATCATCATAATATTTGACCTAGGCCTCAATACATATGAAAAATCTTTAGGAAATGTAAATTTATTGATAATTCATTTTGCAACATGGACACATTGAAACAGCATGAGAATATCTTGAGAAAGGACAGCTGAACTGAGAACACCAGTGAAAAAACCATATACACCTTCATCTGTGTTCATTGTATTTGTGTTAGAAGCCACAATATCGTTAGAAATTACTGTTGATCTCTCTTGTCTAAAACATGGACATAAAGGGGATACTTCAGAATATTGTTATTCTGCTAACTATTAAAATTTATATTTTAGTTGTTATCATTGTATTCCTGCTTTAGCTGTGATAAGGAAGTTCAAAACCACACTTAAAGTGCAGGTCTCACAGGCCTCCTAGTTGAAGACTAATGTAAATGCAAGCAAGTTTGTTTCTTTTCTTCCTTTCTCCAGCCTGTCACAGTCCCACTGGATGGCAACACAACCCTCCTGCACATCAGCCACCCCTCTCAGGTCAGAGTCATCAGCAGACCTGCTGAGAGGGCACTCTGCCCCACCATCCAAACCATTAATGAGGTTTTGTAAGGGACTGGAACAGCTATAGATCCCTGGGGTACACTGTGAATTACTAGCCTGCAACCAGGCTTTGTACCACTGTTTGCCATGCCCTAGTCCAGGCTATTCAGGCAGGTTTCAATCCACCTCTGCCTGCTCATCCAGCCCGTGCTTCAACTACTTCTGTACAAGAAATCTTACAGGAAACAACAGTGAAGTAATTACTAAAATCCAGGAAACAATATCTACTACTCCCCCATCGTCTACCAAGACAACCATTTTATTGCACAATATTTTCATGCTGGTCAAACATGATTTCCCCTTGGTGGATCCATGCTGACTACTCCTGTTTTCTTGTCTTTCATGCACCTAGAAATGGTTTCCAGAATTGGGTTTTCAATCACCTTCCCAGGGACTGAGGTGAGGCTGATCAGCCAAATGTTTCAGAGTAGTAGTTTGTCCCAGGAGCACAGACCTCTTCTTTCAGTGATTATTTTTTGCTATTACTAATATTATCCTGTAATTCAAATTTTTCTGCTCATGTTAATTCATAACAAAGCTTATTTATTTCTTGTTTTAAAACACTTTTTGTCTCCCTCTGATTGCTAACCCATAACTCATAGATGCACAAAGACTTTTTATATTATGGAGCTAGTTAAGAAATTTCAGCATGAATACCCTTGTTTGCACAAAAAAAAAAAAAAAAAAAAAAAAAAAATCATTCATGGTCCACTAGCCTTATTCACACACACAGAAGCACTTGTCTAAATATTTTTGTTAACAAGAGGACTTTCCCTGAATTTTTATTGCAAAATTGAGCAAAGGTGAGTTCCTTGCTGAGTCATAGAGAAATTAGACCTTATAAAAAATACTAATGATCAAAGTTCTTATTATACCTTAATCAAGGTAGAAATCCCCTAAATTTAACCCTTAATTTCTATATGCTCAGGACTTGATTTCTATATATCTATCACCTCAATACCAGCAGAAAATGTTTTTACCTGAAAGAAGTTTGGAGTTTCTAATTCTAATCCTTGGCATTTCTAATGCCAGAGAGATTTGTCTGTCAAAAATTACCTGTTAGGTAATAAACTATTTTATTTAGATCTCAGCTCTAGATCAGTAAATTTGCAAACTTTTATTAATATGAGAAAATTCTATTGATGTGTCCACCCATTTTGCCATGCAGTTCCTGGGTATATATTCCTGGGTATAGAATTCCTGGGTATATATTTTGAATAGACATTCAAAGATCTATCTTACTTTGCACAGCCCAAGAAATACATAAATCTAAGGGGAAAAAAAATTAAAAAGAAAAAAAAAATTTAAAAAAAAAAAAAAATCACTCCTGCCGGAGCAAGCTAGGAAAGAACTTTTATGATTTAAAATTACTTTCTCTCTCCAGTAAATGAAACTTTCAAAAGAGGGATGAGGGAAGACAGGAAGAAGAAGCAGAGAGAGGGTTAATAAGAGTGCAGTTGCTCCACCTGATTTGGGGAAGGTGGAAGTTCAGGGCTTTATCATGTATTGAATTACGAAATGGGAAAAAAATCTCCAGCAAAGATAAATTAGCAAATTTTACTCTGTTTTGATCTCTAAACTAATAGAAGTATTAACTTGAAACAGATGTAAGAGATTTAACCTGCTATTGTAAGCAAAATGTGACAATTCCAAGTGTGATGCTCTCACCCACCAAGTAAACACCGTGGGCATCAGTGCACTAATAGGCAGGCAAGTCTGAGCCCTTACTCCTCTCCTCGTTTCAGGTCCTCCCAAGCCTGCCACATACATAACATGGAAGTTACTGACACATAGAAATTTCACTAAAACAACAAAATATTTTCCTAGAAAATTCTCAGTTTTCTGTCCTGCATAGGAACCTTGTCTCTGTGTCCCCCTCTTTTTTTAACAGATATTATCACTCAGGAGGGGGAAGAGATATCTGCCACTCCTTTCCAGAAAAGAGTTCATATTTATTTCTTAAATCATAGCATTACTTCCACCTCTGTAATTACTTCCCAGTTATGACCGATCCTTAAAACTACACTTGCTGTGATCCTAAATCAATCTCTCTTTCTTTGTAAATCATTCTATGACTTTGAATACTAATAAAAATTGCAGTCTTTGTCCAACTTTTGAGGAGCTTCCCCTGTTCCCAGTGCAATGTAGCTTACATCATTTTTTCTGGGTATCACCATTATCCCATTATCTTCTGATGGAGACTGGCATACAGCACAGGTCCTTGCATTGTGCAAATGTCTTAATCCTGAACCAGAATACTGGGCACTGCTGGCTAATTCACAGCACCCTTGGTGCAATGTGCAGTCCCTGGAACCAGCCAGGCACTGGGGAGCTGCCTGCTTCACACAAGGTTCACAAACCTGACAGCCTTTCTCAAAAGGCTGTCAGTTACCTCTGAATGTTCACACTACACGGTTTGTGGGCAAAAGTACTGAAGTTTACTCTGCTTTAGGTGAACACAAATCTCTAAGTTCACAGTGTTCTGGCCCTAATCAATGGTGAGGAAGACCATTTTAGTAGCAGAGTTCACAGAGACATAACTTGGGAACAGCTTTTACCTCTTGGTCTAATGTGGTTAACATCGGTTAATGGTAACAAAATTGATTTGCCTTATAAGGGAAATTAATAGGCCATGAAAGTGAAGAAAGGAAAACTGTACACTTTACTTAGCTGTCAAATAAAATAGATTGAAAGTTCCTTCTGGAGGGAGAAAAACACTATAATGGAGCTGTCTATGCTTAAGGGTGGCAGACGATTCAGAAAAATATTTAAAAAATTAAATAGTACTAATTAAAGACAGGCTCTTTTAAGGTTTCTAGTAATTTTTCTCTTTTTTTCCCCTTGTAGAATTGTAAGGGAAGTCTAAGTGCTATCAGGTATTGCAAAATCCCTGTGAAACAGAGTATTACATTGCATATTCCTTGAACTGCAGACAAAACTATTCTAATGGATATCAGCTGTGGTCTGAATTACTGCACTATGCATACTACCATAATTCCAAACAGTACTTCTGAAGTCAGTAAGGTTAAAGTAGACTGTGATTAGTTCCACATCACAATAAGGAGTTGAAGCTTTTCAGGAGCAATGACAATAAAATATTTTGATTTTGTCTACATGATGAAGTGAAAAAAAAAAACCCAAATCAAAATTAAATATTTTCTCCAGTTTTGTGATGAAGAGATGGCAGCTGTATTACCTTGCTAGAAGGGATTGGAAAACACTGTATTTAATGCTTGCCTACAGCTGTGAAGCACTGCACTCAACAATCCAACAGCTAATTTCTTCCTCTATCTGTTCCTATACAGAAAAATAAAATAACATTTTCACAGGGTCATTACTGCTAGTGAGAGGGATGAGGAATCTCCATGGCCAATAAATAAAGCACGTATTTTGGTGCTGAAACATTAAGTAAAATGTTTGATTCAGATACGCAGTTGAACACCACAGAGGAAAGCACTTTGAATGGGACCACTTTGGCAGACAGATGGATCTAGAAAGTTTATCTGCCTGTTGCTGAACAGTCTGTGCTCACCAGTAATCAAGAGCTTAGATCAAACTCTGTGAAAGGCCACGATACATCATTCTAATTAGCATTTAATTCTAGGTGGTTGTGTTCATTTTATTATATTTCTTAACTGCTATTGCACTGTTATGCAGACAGCTTTTATATGTTTTCTTGCTACTTTCCCTCATTACACACTCCTCAGATGAATGTAAATGTGGTAAAGGCCGCAGTTTTTCATACTAATGAACAACACAAAGTATTGAGAAACATCTGAGTTGTTGCCAAATTAATTTCAAACTCAGTGTTGCTTAATTACATTTTATCGCACAATGAAAACTCTTTTAACGTTACAGAGAATGCTCGCTGCATGGGGCCTGAGGGGAGGCACCATAATGTGACTTCTATCACATTTTACCAAACATGGGGCAACCCATCAGTATCATGACTGTTACAGTTTGGTTGTGTTAGCCCTTCTATACGTGCAAGGGTTCTTTCACTGTGCCCAGCTTCTCAAATGTCTCAAGAAAGAACCTGAAGTGATAACGATCTCTGCATTCCTGTCTGATGCTCTCAACAGCTGTGAGGAAAAGCCAGCAATACCACCTGCTAACTTTAATTAATGAAGAGACCATAGTGAGAAAAATCTACTCTCCCAGTGCAGAAGCTTCTTTTCAGAGAAGGAAAGTTCTAGACCTGTCATTAGGTTACCAAGCTTTATGATCTGCACCTAAATATTATACATTCATTCCACTTAACCTTTTCTAGGTTGATATACTTAGCTTGAACATGCAAATATTCCTTAATAGCACAACTAAATTTCTGTCATGATGGCACTAAAGCTAAGGAAAGTTCTGTTTTGATGAGTAGTTTCTTGTTTCCAAGCAAGTTCCTGCATTTACTGCAGCTCTGGCTCGCCTCTTTCAATAGTAATTAATGGTATCAGTTAACTGGCACAGCTACCTTACGTATTTTTACAACACTCATTAAAATGCTTAAACTACTTGCTTCCTTTTCCCCTTTTCATCTTCATGAACCTTGTATGGTTACATTACACGCAACTAATATATGCAGAAAACATGAAATTTCTGAATCTAATCCATATCAACAAATATATATCAAAGAAACATATATCCATGATATTTACTGCTATAAAATAAAATTCCCATTTGCCAAAATATTATGCAGCAAAAACATGAATCCACATCCACTTTTATAAAGTCAAAAATCAATGATTAGAACAGATGCTAATACAAAATTTCCACTTTAGAGTGGTATTTGGCCTAATCTTTCACCCCACTCAGTTTCAATAGGCATAATTATGTGTCTAAATGAGGTGTGTACCAGAATTGTGACCTGTTAAAATTCATACTACATGTAAGTCTTTGCAATGAAGCAGAAGTATGTAGTATCATTTAAACAACAACATATTCCCTTCCTGTACATAAAAGTGATGATAAAGTAAACTTATAAAATACAAAGGGTGTTTCTCGTAAATTTTCAGTATTTGTTGTGAACACCAGACTTACAGACTTCAGTCCTTCCTGTTCTCTGAAATTTTTCTTTTACTTATGAAGTAATTGGTTGAAAATCTTGTTGCTATGGAAATATGAGGGAGGGGAGGAAGAAATCACAAACAAGTTCAGAAGTCATTAAGTCCCTAAAACCAGTCCTTTCTTAATTTACAAGGGTCACCATCACAGTTCTACCTGGTGCTCAGGTAAACAAAAGAATATTTCATTCCTTTGTAGGAGCACAAATACTCAACCTGTGAAGAACTCTAATGGCAAGACCTATGCTGCTCCAGACATGACTAGACTAAACTTGCTACCATCATCTCATTTTACTGCAAAGTCAATTCAGTGTCCACTCTGCAGAAGTGTTGTCCAAGCCATTTACTTTTAAACAATATTCATGGTAGTTTACCAGATTATTACTCAAGGTCCAGCAGTGCTTCCATTAACATCAGTGTCTGAATTCAAGGACAGCTGGAGCCATGATGTGTTAACTAGAATTAAGGAGCCTAAGTGTACCTGGGAGGAAAAAATTACTCCAGGGTAGTAATGCACCCTGTACACCGATTTTTATATAAGAAAAAAGTTTCAGTTTACTCCTTGACTTATTAGGAAGTTCATCTGGAAGGTTCTGTGTATGTCCCTCTGTAATTGGCTGAGTTCCAAGAGAGAAACACCTGTTGGACCTTGAAATCTGTTCATCAAACCCTGTAAGGTTTCCTATTGGAAGTTTTCAAATAGAACCTCCCTCAAACATTGAATAGAAAAAGGAACAGAACAATAGAACCAATGGCAATCTCCAGGTGTTATAGCAGGTGTAAGTTCTCCTTACACGGTGCACGGTTTATATATTTTGTTTCTGTATTATTTTCTTTTATTTATTAAACCCTTTTGATTTACAAGACACTCCAGACCATCCTGTGTCTCTCTCTTATTTATAGCCACAAATCTGAACAGGCTGGACCCTGCAGATATTATGGAAAGAACAACCATACTCTGGGACTTCAGGCTTCATTCAGTGTTTCTAGTGGCACTCTGGACTACGTACAATGCAAAATGATCTGGCATTTGTGGAACTTTTTCTCCCCACTTGCATGGCATGAATAAATCTACTTTTTTTTTTTTTTTTTAATGCAATGTTAACATTTAAAATTATTTATTAGAATCTAATAAAGTTTGTTAATATGCTGTTATTATATGTTACTAAAAGAGAATATATTTACAAAAAAAATAGACTAGCTCTCTATTCCTTAGAAATAATCATTTTGCTGGTTTGATGGAGTTTTTTAAAGATTTCCTCATTTGGGAGCAATCCAGCTATTCACTGCTGTATTCTGTTATTTATTATGGAGTTGCTAAAAATACAGTACAGAACAATGACAGCAGGATTTTCTACAATGAAAAATGACATCCCATTTCTCATTAAAAAGACAGTTGTTGCTAATCAGTGTGTATAAATACTTCTTGATGCCTGTGGGAAAATGACACTTTAAAGACTATTTCTCCAGTTGTAAATGAAGACTTTGCATCTCAAATTACAGTAAAGGAAAACACCGTAGACACCAAAATGTAAGCCTATATAGGCTAAGAAAAAAAACAAAGTGAGGAAAAAAACCAGCAAAATCACTAGAGATATTATTTGGTTTTTGCTAACCCCTTTTCAATTATTCTCTGCCCAGGTCACATCTCCCTTAGTATGGAACAGGTTAATACAGATCTTTGGCTTTGATCAAGTTATTAAAAGTCTGATATTCTGCTGGTATTTGAGATTATGTGTACCTATTCCTGCCCTCACACCTTTCCTTCTCCAGGCTTAATCTACTGTTGAATAAACAATACAGTTCCCTGCTGTTAAACCACAAAGCATTATTCTGACACTGTAATATAGCAGGGTGAAGCAAACCACTGCAGAGTTACAAAGAGTATCTAGGTACTGGCTAGTTCAGACTAGAAATTCATTTCCTCTGGTGGTGGGTTGTCGTGTAACAGAAGCAGCAGTTCATGCAGAAGGGCACACAGTGGGAGCAGGAACTCAGGGAGACCAGCACATGTGCTGCTCAGCAGCAGTGGAGACACTGTGGGGCTCAGGCCCCACCCCACTGGAGCTCTTACCCAGCACATCTGGGGCCTCAACTTGAGCAGAGATGCATCTCTTCTGGTGTGGGGCTTCGGGGATGCCTGGGCTCTCTTGCTGAGGCTGGTGTGCAAAAGGGCTGCACTGACAGAACCTCTGTCTTGCCAGGTAAAGAAGCAGGGATGAGAGACCAGCACACTGTGAGTTTGTCTCCTTGAGCCTGACAGGGACTCAGTGATTCTGTGGGTCAACAGCCAGCTTTATTGTGACCATATTCAAGGATTCAGGAGACTATTCTAGGATTGAGAACTGCTGGAAAGAGAGAGGACCCACCTTTCAAAGAGGGAAAAAAAAATCATCTTTGTCATCAGGCTGTGCAAGCAAGTGGGAAGAGCTTTAAAGTAGGAACAATGGGACAAAGTCCACAACCAGCAATTAAATGAGGAAATGCTGGACTAGGTTGGCAAGAAATGGTTCCAGGTGATGTGGATTGAAACATCCTTACTATGAAAAAAAAAAAAAAAAGTTGAAAGGGGTCCATTTTAAGCATAGGCACAGAAATAAAGGAGTACTTGCAAGCAAGGACAGTATCATGGGGAGCACACTCATACCTTTTCTGGGAGATGAGCATGGCTGGGTGCCTCTCTGAAGTGCCTGTATAGTAACACATGAAACATGGGGAACAAATGAGGAAATAGAGGTCAGTGTGCAGCTACAGGGCTATGAAAGTATTCTAGAGGTGTGATAAGAATTCACACAACTGTAGTACTGTAGTGCACAGAGACATGTCCCACTTTAGGGACATGTAAGCACAGGCCAAGATGGCACAAAGTGAGAGTCATTTTATGGGAGTGAATACATGAAGGTCTTCCTTCTGATGAATGATGATGAGCTAGCTGAGACCTTGTGGGTCAGGACTGGAGGTCAGACCAAAGTGGTTGGTGCAACTATGTGTGTCTAATACAGACACCTGTATCAGGAAAATGCAGACAAAACCTCCACATAATTTCACTTTTTCAAGCCACAATACTCATGGGAGACTTGAATAATCCCAGTATCTCCTGAAGAAACAACACAGGAAGGCAGCAGCGGTCCAAGACACATAATTAGTGCACCCAAAGGGTCAACTCTAGGGCAAATACTGTTTAACATCTTCATTAATAAATTGGATAATGAGACAGAATACATGCTCAGCAAATTTGGACATGATTAAAAAAATGAGAGAAGCAATTGATAAATCACAAAGTGGTGCAGAGGGGTCTCAATAGCCTGAAAAAATGGGCTGACAGGAATCTCATGAAGTACAGCAAACAGAAAAATAAATTCCTGCACCTGTAAAGGAATAACCCATGTACTAGTACATGCTGCAGACTGGTTGAAAAACTGCTTTGCTGAAAAGGATCTTGGGGTCCTGTTAGGCAAGTCAAAAATCAACCAAGGTCCATGTGCCCTTGTGTCACAGAAGGTCAAAAACCTCCTGGACTGTATTAGGAAGAATATGGCCAGAAGTGGGAGGGCTGCTAAGCCTAGTGAGATGCTTCTGGAGTGCCTAGTCTGATCTCCAACAGAAGACAAGGATGTATTGGAGTGTGTCCAGCAAAGGGCAATAAAGACAATTAAGGGACTGGAGCATTTGTCATACAAAGAGAGACCGAAAGTGCTGGGACTACTTAAACTGAACAAGAAATGGCCCAGAGGGAAGTTGTTGATATTTGTAAATACCTGATGGGGGATGCAAAGAAAGTAGAGCCAATGTTTCCTCATGGGATCCAATGACTAGACAAGAAAGCACAAACTAAAACAGAGAAAAATCTGTTAAGTACAAGAAAAAGTTGGGGCTTTGGTTTTTTTTTTTGGTTTTTTTTTTTTTTTTTTTTTTTTTTTTTTTTTTTTTTTTTTTTTTTTTTTTTTTTTTTT
>WEIU01005094.1:149751-160551 GCA_013389925.1 Aegithalos caudatus | reverse complement strand
GTATATATGTTTATCTTTACATAAGTTAAGAAGCTGTAGACAACAGAATAATTCACAAAAATGGTATTTAAACACATACACCAGAGTTGTCAGGGCAGAAACCTCTGTAAAATTGTGCCAGACAAGTCACTCATTACATAGTTATTACTTCAGGGTAAAAAAAGACATTCTATTCAACTGAATAGATTATTTATGAAAAATGAGATGATCGATAGCTGAGTATTCTGCCGAAATCTATTCCACAGAATAAATCTCACCTGACTTGTTAATGTGGTGACAGCTATGAATCTCATTATTTTAAGTTCTGACTGCTGGACACAAGTTTTATTGCAATGACTGCCATCAGAAATATTTTTACTTAAAAAACAGAGTACTAAAATCACAAACCCCTACCTTGAGGCGAGCTTGCAGCAGTTCTATCTGTTCTTGATAGAGTTGCTCTCAACAGCTACTGTGGGTTTAGAGCACCTCTTTGTGGTATGCTAGTGAGATGTTACTTATGAAAAGAAAAATCATAGGAAAACATATTTCATGCAGTGGATAGAAATCTATTTTAAAGAAGAAAGAAAAATTGCTGGAAAAATCTTAGTGTTGTTAAATAAGTGATGTAGAGTAGTAATGTGAATCCTTCCTGTGTTCTTTTCCTGTAGTTTATGTTGGTGTTCTCTACAATATATTCTAGGCCATGAAAAGTTATGTACAAGAGGTATTTAATATCTATTGTGATTACACAATCATTATATTTTCATTTTGGAAATAATAATAATGGTAGTAGATATTATAGGCTTTAAAATAGTTCCTGCAATTTTCTCAAAATCTATGGTGAACAACATCTGCTATGATAAAGATGAAATTTTATCTAAATAATGTTGCATTAAAATTTTCCTTTATGCAACTAAATGCATAAGTATGGAAACATAATAATTAATTTATTTAAGTTCAGTTCTACTACTGACTCATTCCTTCACCAGCTGAATCAACTGCATTGTCTTTATTCACAGAGAAAGGCAAAGGCACATAAAAATGATGCTGGGAAAAGGAAGTACATACCTTACTTTCTCCCAGAGATAATGAATTTCCCAAGGCTTCTCAGCTGACTCTGCAAGTAAGTCACAAGGCAGCATAATTCTAGGATTTAGAGGGAAGGTGTTAAGGTAGAGATGTCTATTTGGAGAGTACCTCAAGGAGTTATATTTATTTATGTTGTATAAAAGGAGCTGTTCTTTATGAATCAGTGACATGTATGAAAAGTGCTCTGTTATGGAAATTAGCATGGGAATCACGTTGAGTTCAAGTGAACTTGTATAATTAGTATTTTAGTAGTGTAGGAAGAATTTTCAAAACTGATACTTTCAAATGATTCCATTAAAATAAATGATAGATTATCTTTGGAAATACAAATCTGTTTTAAAGTATTAGTGTTTTAATGTGGAAACTAAACTAATTCAGGTAATTGGAAGGAAAAAATTCTGGAGTTTAATCACAGTGTATAAGCCATCACACATATAGGCAAACTATAGAAATAGTATGAAATATCTCCCTAGAGCTGCATTTTGAAAATTAACAGTGGTCATTTCTTTCGCACAGAAAAATTTGGAAGGAGGATCAGACAGTTTAGAATTATGCATACATGAGGTGTATGTTTTGCCATAAAAATATTATCTAATACAAAGAGCAATAAAAAGTATTGTTGGACACAGAAATCCTCTGTCCTTGCCCTGGTAGATACCCAGGGGGCAATTTCTTGTTCATATATGCTAGAGAATAAATCAGCCCTCAGAAAGAGAACTTTTATGTGTTAGAAGACATTCCCATTGGAAATTCATGTACATTTTAGTATAAATGGGCATTTATAATTTAAAAAGCTTAAACCCCCCACAACTGTTCACTAACCACCATTTATGTGTAATGCATTTGTTAGTCTGTCAAGCCAATGTATAGGATTTTTTCCTATTATTGTGGGGGCCACTCTTGCAAGGATTATAATATATGACAAATATGGAAAGATAAGAGACTTTGATATTTACTCTAATGCTTATGTCAGCTTTCCTGATTTTTGAAGCTTAAGCCTCTTTTTGAATTGTATCCAAATGGCCAGACATCTTGCACGAAAAATGTCTTACTATGCAAAGGTCTGTGAAATGACCACGGAATTCAAAGGGCATTCTGTCCATTGGGAATTTTAGAAAGAAAAGGAGTCTCACTTCAGCTTAGCATAGTTGTTTGAAATTAGTCTGTAAGCCTTTTCTGAATTTTACTGTCATTTCATTCAGAAACTATGCTGCAGTGAAGTTATGCATTTTTAGCCTGACTAGCAAAGTGAAACTAATGAAAGGTAGTCTGCTACAGTGAGACAGTGGGCTACATCCCGAGCTTTCTGTCAGACACATCAGATCATTATCTTGTTACCTTGACAATGCAAGTAACTTTAAGAAGCAGAAAAGTTAAGCAAATACTTTCACTATGCCAAGGATTATCGTTCACTGAGTTCTATTGACTCCTCCAACAGTGTAAGATATGGATGTTATATGGGACCATTATTAATGATACCTTTTGAATGATTTAGTTCTTTACTGTGGATGTATCTGACTGTTGCATAATAACATTTGATAACAAATTTCAGATGTGTTAGAAAGAGGAGAAATTAATCATAAAAAAATTGTTTCACTGATTTGTTTTGGTTCTTTTTCCATTCAGGAATTATATGTGCTTTGGCTACAATTTTCAAGAATGTATCATTGTCTGTGGATTATGGGATAGGATTTGTGAATTATTCTTGATCTGTAACACATTCACTAGCAATTAGCTGGAAGAAACATACATTTTAATTCCTTGATTAAAGATACGACTGCTCCCTGTAAGGGTGAGGACAATGGCTAAATTTCAAGTACTGTTGAGAGTATCAGACCCCAGATGAGTTGTACAGCAGGACATAGAGCACAAGACCTACATTTGACTCTGAAGTGTCTATCCATACACACAAATGATGTTGGAAAGCCTGCAAGCTTTTTGCAATACATAAGTAAAACTTTCTGTTTCAATATATTCTTGCTGCTAAAATAATTTCTAGAAAGAAAAGAGGGGACAAAGGAACAGAAAGAGATGAAGAGATGCAAAGACAGGCAAAAAATATTGTTCTGAAGAGTAAAATTACTTTTGATTGTCCTAACACAGATTATCAGGAAATAATTCACATGACTTTTTCTTTATGTCTGTTAAAGCTCTTTGTTAATTACAAATTCATTGTCAAGATTTTTATGACAATGTTGTTCAACATGGAAAGCTAAATATATTTATGTTTCAGCTGATGATTTTGAGTGCCAGCAGTTGGTAGGAGCAGAGTCATGGGGATTTGATGGATACCCTGACTTTTCATAAGTGATTGGTGTCAATATTTACTGGGTAACTAACTTTGATAATACTTGGGGCAATAGTTAGGTTTTCTTTAAATTATTTACTGATAGGATAAATGTAGAAGGATACATCAGAATTATATCCATAATGAAATAAATTTGTCTCAGCTAGACATGGCTTGGCATTCAGGGACCTCTCAAAACCAAAGAAGGCTTTCCTCTGAGCATGCAGGATAAAAAGGGTCAGAGGGAAGAACAGTAACACAACAATAACGAATCTCTGGTGATCTCAGAAAGAGTAACTGTTTCTGTAAACAACACCTCTCACACAAAGAAGGGGCCTAAAAATATGTTCTTTTGCTGCCTGGTTTTTCCAGACACTTGTTATTCATCCAACCAGTTGTACCAAGGTTGTTAATATAAGCATGAACTCAGAGGATTGGAAAAGACAGCTCAGTTCATTGCAGGCTAAAAGCTTTCCATAGACTAAGTCATCATCGGCTTCCTCATAATTCTACGGAACTACTCACTGTTCCCAGTGATAGCCTGTGCGCTCTTTGGCTTTCACCATTCTGATTCATGGCATTTCACAATATAAGCAAGCTTATATTTTTGTAGGTTTTGTAGCTCCTATTGAGATCTGGGCAGTTTGATAAAACAGCAATTGCCTTTAGAGCTTAAAACAATTATGACCCATTTCTCCAACTAAAAAAAGCAGATACATATTATATGACATCTCCTGAAAAATCACATGGGTAAGAAAATGTCATCAAATATACAGCTATTTGTTGATATATCCCCAAAATGTATAAATATGTCATCATGGTAATTCTTAAAACTTCTAAGGAAAATATGTCTTTATTTCTTTTATTTCTCTTTGAATACTGCTAAACTTTATACAATGTTTGGAGCTCAGTAGGTACATTTTTGTCCATTTGAAATCAATTTCAGTTTGGTAGACTCAAATATTTTATATCAGTAAGGCAAGTTTGAAGTATATTCTTCTGCTTATTTCAAGCAATATTCTCTACATTTATAACCTCAGACTGGTATTTTAAAGTCCTATCTAAATGATTGACAATGATATATTTTTGTCACTGTATAATTGCATTCTGAAAAAAAATATTGGCTTTTCCTATATAGATTTTTTCTATTTTGCCTGAGAACCTCAGACAAGTCTCTGTTTAGTGCATGTGCCTGTCTGCTGCATGTCTGTGAAGGGAAATAACAAATTTTTGAATATTCTGAAACTGCTTAGGATGCCATATGTTTCTTTGTCTGCATATTATTTGAACTTCAGTAAAAGAAGCAATTGCAAGTATATTTTCAGTTTCTAAAAATTTAGGCAGAGCTTTAATTTTACAATTCAAGGAAGAATTTCAATTAAAATCAATATTGTTCTTCAATTTTGTAAGGACAGTTCATAAAAACACTGTTAATGTTTAGGGAAAAATTTTCATTAACAGCAAATTGCCTAGGGATTGCACAGGTATATATTGAAAGATTGATTTACCAAAATTATGCTCCTAATTTTGTGTAGGGTGAAAAATCCTCTAAAACTATATCTCAAATCAAAATGGACATGCAAATGCATAGTTCATTTTGGGTTTGTTTTTTATTTTTGAATGCTCTTCTTTTCAAGTGTTTTGAAGAGGGAAAAGTAATCACACACCCATGTTTCTATTTTGTCATCAGAATTCAAAGTGTTTTTCTTATAATTATTTTAATTAAATGTAATGAGTTACAATATGTTTATATTGACATGCAGCATGCTTTGCAGAACACTTTCTGTGGACCACACAGTTATTTTCAGTGGTCTCTCACATGAATGCTTTTTTCAATGGTTGAGTTTTTTGACTCTTTTGGGGAATCTAGTCATTTTGCAGATGTGAGGCTAATAGACTGAGCAGTCTTTAAGGACTTCAGTTAATTTTAGTTGTATAAATGTATGCATACTTATTAAAGCACTAATTGGAAAATAGGAATTATTTGTATTATTTAGCCAATGTTAAGCTGACAGCTAAATCACGAACCCTTCATTGAGTGCACCAACACTTCTCCCTCATCTTTTCTCTCTATGCCTTTTCTATTCTCAAGGTCGTGACATTCTCCACTTATATCTCTTTCTGTGTTTATTCTGGTTCAGATGGCCACTCCACTGCACTTGTTCTAATTCTCTGAGCAGTAAGATAGCTTACACTGTAATCAGTGTATTTTTTCCCCCTGGTTACTGCTTGCAGCCTTGTTTATCTCTTGTTTTGCTTTTCCCTATCTCTCCCACATCCCTTGTCCCCAACTCCTTCCCGAGCAGACTTGTACTCATTCCTGACAGGATACTCCCTTGCAAAACGCAAGTTTGCCTAGTTTTAATTTCAGGGCTAAAACTGAGGCAATGAGGAACCCATTACAGAAGTAAAGAGCAAAAATTTCTATTCCTTCAGCAGGTATGAAAATCATACATTCAGCAGCGCTCAGCTTTTCCCTGGAGGCGCTAGATGGCAGCACGGATCACTGCTGCATTGCATCAGGAGCAGAACGGCAGGAATGAAACAGAAGCAAGGCTGTCAATGAGGATTTTTATTGAGGAGAGGAAAGCTTCATTATGGATGCGCTGCATTTTCATTAAAATTATTTTTAAAACTCTTGTTGTCTTTGTAGAGAAGGACTACGCGACAATGCTGAATATCAAGCCCACTCCCCCACCATCTAAGGCAGTCACATCTATAATCTATTTCACCTTAAAGTGACAGGCACTCTTTTCTTACGTGACTTTTCATAAAAGGTTGTTCCATCCTGTCTCCCATATTTAATGAATTTGTGTCTGGAAAATGCACTTAAATGCAATTTTATTGCTAGCTGAAATAAAATTCATAAAAATTGCCCCAAGAACAGGGAACAGTGAAACACAAAGATGAATATGCATAACACATAAAAGTGAAATGATCTAAGGGTCAGTTATACGCCTGGTCAGTTGTGGGTTTTTTGCCATTTCAGTGTTCCTCTTATTGTGAACAGACCATGAACAGTGGTTGAAGATGATCTCTTGCACCAAAACACTTGCTTACTTTTCTTTTACTGTACGACAGCTATCCCTGCTTGTGCTTATACTCAGAAATAAAAATCAATTCCCACAAAGGAAGAATGCAGGAGAATGGGGGCAGATGATTCTGATTAATTATCTATAATAATATAGTAAATTGACAGGTATAATTTCATTTAAGCAAAAGTACATGTCAAACAAAAGAAACATACAACAAAGTAAGTTGGAAAGCATGTATGGAGGGCATCTAGTTGACATTTGTTGAAAGCAGAACTAATTTTGATATGAGATCAGTTTACTCAGAATCTTGTCAAGAAGACTTCTGAAAATCTTCAGGAATTTTTATTCCACAGGCTCTTCAAGAAGAACAAGGAAGAAATTGGCAGAAACTGGTGCATAGGAAGTTCCACCTAAGCATGAGAAACAACTTTATTGTTCAGATGACCGAGCACTGGAACGGGTTGTGCAGGAAGGTTGTGGAGTCTCCCTCACTGGAGATATTCAGGAACTGTCTGGATGCAATCCTGTGCCAGGTGCTCTAGGATGACTCTGCTTGGGCAGGAAGGTTGGAGCAGATGACCCAATGTGGTCTCTTCCACCCTGACCCACCCTGTGATTCTGTGAAAAAGAGGGCAGATGAAGACAAGAAGCAGAGAATGTGTGAAATACATCTCAGAGCAGCAAGGTAAGGGCAGTGTTTCTGACACTGGGGCATGTGTGCACCTGTGTGTGTACACTTGTGGATTTGGAGCCGGGGCAGGGGGCAGAGGGGACCATTCACAGCTACCAGACATCATCTCGCTGGAGAAGCCTCTCCAAAAAGAAAATTCACAGCACTGTACCTCTTCCCTTGCAGAGTTAGAAAGGGCATATATCTTTTATCTGTCTCCTGCTGTAGAATAAACCTTGTTCCATAAAAACAAACTTCTGCTAGCTGAAAAACTTCAAAACAAATCTTGGCTTTTGTCCATATTTTTGTCACTCCACTCAGTTTTCTTGTGAAAAAGATCATTCCCAAGACTTTTGCCAGTAATGGTCATCCTTTCTGTTCAATAAGGCTCTGAGATGGCCACATTACTTACCTTCTCTGTTGCTTTCTTCTGACTTATGAACAGGTATATTAAAAAAATCTCCAGTACAGAAGAGCGTTACTGCTTTTCCAGCCTTCATAAACTAAAGTCAGATAAGAACTTCTGGTCCAAAGTAGGTTAACTAGGAGGCAGGAATAAATGGAGAGAATCTACATTTGTTTGAAAAAAACAAATTAAAAAAAAAAAAAAAAAAAAAAAAAAAAAAAAAAAAAAGCCTGGAAAATCAACAAACTGAAAAAAAGATTTAAAAGTGACAAAAAGCTAAGTCTCTGCTATGTCACAGAAAGGGCTCTGTCCTTTTGCTTGCTACCGCATGATATTACAGTGGACAAGATGCAACGTTAATATTAAATGCGAGATAAACTACATTTTTAGTGCTTGAAAATATTTATATTTAGTTTCTCAGTGGAGACGTGGCTTTCTTCTTGATAAGTTCCAAAACTTTCCCCACTTATTGAGAAAAGAGCTTACATCTTAAATTCGAATATCCCAGCTTCATAAAAATGTGAGTAATATGGTCCTACTCTACTTAGGAGAAACATTGCAATTGAAAATTGCTAGGTAAACAAGGAGTAGGTTTCCATAATTTTTTTAATTCACCTGTTTTATCAATGAGACTTTTAGAATACTTTCTTATTTTTTCAATCCCCTTTATTTTTAAATTATCCAGGGCTTTATTTATTTTTTAGATATCTCAATAGCTCTTCCAATTAAAAAAAAATACCAAGGAAGGTAACAGATTTGTTTGGCTGCATTAACTGTTTGGGGAAAACAGAATTACAATTAAGAGACCAGAAAGCAACAATTTCATGTAAACTGTAGTTGCTGATAACAGCTTTGAGATACTGAATAATCATGCATGGTATAGGTAGCTATAAAAATACAGTGAAAGTAAGTATCATGCCTTCAGACATGCATAAAGTATTCATCTGTGTGGAAGATTTTGAAGTAAATTTGTAATATCACTGTCATATAAGGTAACTCCAAACATTAAGGTCATTCAAGAGTATTTGAAATAATTAGTTTACAGTTATAATTTTTAGTTATGAAAGTATGTACTTCTTTTATTTGTATAGTAGCCTCTAGAGCGAATACCTCTTCCATTCTTGGAAATAGTATTATGGCTCTTCCAAACTTTGCTTTAGATGTAAACCAAAAGTATACTACTATCATCAGGTCCATATTGAAACATTATTTTTAAAAAATTATTTATTCTTTAAGCTCAGTAAAATATTCTTCTAAAGAGGAGTAAAACCAGAAAAAAATACTTTTTGTATGTTTAATTAGAATTGTCTATTTTTCCTCAGAGTGAGAGGTTTTGTACATTGTCTCAATTATTTCTTAACCCTAAATAGTTTGACTATGAAATAATTCTGTTTCCTACATTTAAATGAGTATTAACACTTAAACACTAATTTTTATTCAATTAAATACATAAAATTATGACCAATTACCTGCTCTGCTTTGCTTACGGGTATGTGCGGGGTTCGTTTATTTTTCTGTGTAATTTCTTAGGAAAAAATCCAGGAATGCTTTAGCAGCTTTAACTTTGCCCACTGGAGGGAGTGCACGGGCACTTTTCCGCGATGTGAGGATGCCTCGTGTCCTGCTGGGGAAGTTTTTTTTCTTTACAGGTTGTAGTTGTACAAATAAACTCTAAACGTGTCAAAAGACATGATCAAAGACACTAGTAGAACAAACCAAAACAAATCTCATGAAATGTTGGTCTCCCTAAATGCTAGACTTTCCAGAACAAATGAAGACCCCAGGACTATGCACATTTATAGGCACCATTTAAGTTTCTACTTTCACTTTCTTAATTAATGTCAAGTATTTGTCTAATGAATTTCTCTAGTAGGAGAGAAAAAAAAAAAAAAAAAAAAAGGCTCAAAATCAAAATGGAAAGAGACATGATACTTCAGGAATCTAATTCCATATGAAACAGAATGTGTGTTATTGCTAATACAAGATATTTAAAGGGGGAAGTGTGTTCTTCTGTGTACATGTATCAAATTGCCCATGTTTTACTATAAACAGAGATGTTCTTTGACATACAATGTGTTTGTAAATGGAAAATAAAACAGAAATCTTCGCCACATTATTGTTCTATCATGGAATTCTTATCAGTCCTCTCTTATAGACTTAATTGGGTTTCATTTTCTTTTCTGCTCTGCTTATGAAATATTTCCTTCAGTTCAATGGGCGTTTGCAGGAATATGTCTCAGAGGAACTTTTCTCATTGTGCAGTGTATAGTTCTATTGAAATAAGGTTCTGTATCTGTAATGTCAGCAATTTAGTTAGAATAAAAAGATATTACAAATCAAGTATGATAAATAGAGATTAGTGGGTTAATGCTATGTTTGGTAAAGAACTCAGCCAAGAGAAATGAGAATTAACTATCTTATAAAAGAAGCATCAGTCACAAGGAAGTTATTTGTTTTGAAATAAATCTTAATAGCTTTTTAAATTTGAGTGAAGTATGGGTTTGATTTGTGGTAGTTTAGAGCTAGAAATGAGAGAAATTTACAGTGTGAACTAGAATAAAAGGCTGTGAGATTTTTCTGCTTTGCTAATTTGGACCAGAAAAGCTGCAATATATATTTAATTTAACTTCTCTGAATCTTAGAAAAAAATACCTTTACACTAAATTGTATTACACTGTGTATTTTAATGCAATACAGTAGTTTTCATCATCTTTAATGTTATTGACAGAAATGCCTTAAATGCCAAATTTAGTTCCACCTAATCAGTAGATTTTATAATAAACACAAAATAAGCATTGTAATTATATTTATAAAACATTATTCCCATTCCCTTTTAATTTTTCAAACCTTTTCTTCCATAACCAGAATTCTTTCTACAAGTACATCCAAAGGGGTGTACCACCCTTGGTTCTACCAGCTCTAGGCAGTCAGAAGCACAGCAGGAGCTTTTTAAGGAAAGGACTGAAAATAACACGACTGAAAATAACACAATTTAAATACATCCTTGCTCATACACACAAGATACTCAAGCAGTGAGTTAATATTAGTTGTCTTTATATAATGATTGCTGACAGGTAGGCTTGACAAACTATATTATGCTTAAACTTTTTTGTATAGGTATTCCACTGATACACAAGTTGTATTATGTAATGTTGTGTATGCTTTCTGTTAACATCCACCATATTGAAGAATCAAAGATATTTTTCCACAAGAGGGGGCTAATACTCCTTACTTGGTGCTGAGTGGCGAGTTTTCATCAGAAATTTGAAACTTAGGCATGCCACATAGAGGGAGGGAGGGAGAAAGGGAGGAAGAGGGGGAAGGGGGGGAA
>WEIU01005094.1:104120-149746 GCA_013389925.1 Aegithalos caudatus | reverse complement strand
GGGGGAAGGGGAGGAAGGAAAGGAGAAGATGGAACTAGAGTTACATTTCTGTTATGCTCATTCTAAAATGTTAAATCCCTGATCAACCTATCTGTCACAGTTGAGGGGTGACATTTTAACCTTGGAGACACTCTACTTAATGCAGGTTCAATAAAATTTCCTTAGCAGTGAGTTGCTATTAAAGAAATGGATATGGTCCATAAGTATGGTCCATTATTGAGTTATAACTTGAAATGAGTGAGTAGCTAGCCAAAGTGATTACGAGGAGCAAGGAGTAAAGAAGAGTTGATAACAAAAATGAGCTGATCCATTCTACACCTTGATCACTCTCAGAATAGGTCCTTAATCATAGCCTGAGCTGGAATTGGTGATAGAGCATTCAGATTTGATTTATCTTTGCACTGAAAAAATAAAGTATACTTATGGAACTGAAATTCATAAAATATAGAGAAAGAAGGCTGGCCCCTACTTACATGGGCTGTAGTGCATTGAAAAAGGACTCAAAGTATTAGTAATAGATTTTTAGCAAATAGAGGATAGAGGGGGAGAGGGATAATAACACTTGAAATTAACAAATCCATGTAGGTAAATTATGCAAAAAAGACCAAAACAGGAAAGTAGTACATTTCAGCAGTTTACAGACATATTTTCATCTACATCTAAAAAAACAAACTATCTTAAAAAAAAAAAAAAAAAAAAAAAAAAATATTTCAANAAAAAAAAAATTGTTCACTTTAAACTAACAGTCAACGAGGCATGTAGCAATAGTAGTGACAGCAGAGGCACCTATAGCAGGTTCTGGCACAAAATACCTGAAGGAGATAGAGGAAATGTTCCTGGAATCAGGAAAACCTGAGAAAAAATGCATAGACTCAGCAGGACCTGGCAGCTCTCAGGAGAGGCTGGTGTGCTGAGGGCTTTGCCAGAGCAACCACGGGAGATGCAAATGTCTCCAGGGAGTGTGAGCAATCAGCGCGGGCAGTCAAGGCATGGTGTGGCATTTCACACAGATGGAGCATGAAGGAGGACACAGCCACCCCCAGCTCCTGAGGCAAGCTCACCTGGGAGTTTCACCTGCCCAACTAGGACACACCTAAGGATGCTTGGTGATGCAGATGGAGCTCCCTAAGAAACATGCAGCTGTCCAGATCTCCACTTCCTCAGGCTGCAGGGAGTGTTCGAGCTTTACATTAGTATCTGAGGGCAAAAGAGAGGACACCTGCATGTGGTGTGACCAGATTGATGATCAGCCCGGTGGCAGAGCTTATAGAGGAAGTAAAGAAGCTAAGGCCTATTAGGGAATGTGAGAGACAAATAGACTGGCAGTCCCACCCTTCCATCCCTGAGAGAAATGCAGCTTATGGAATCTTGACAAGAGTCACAAGAACCCTGACTCTCTTGCTATAAGGCAGAATGAGGGGCCAACATCAACTGTGAGGAAAGAAAGAGAAATTTTCTTCAGAGCATTTTTCTTCAATACTGAAAAAAGGAAATACTACTGTAAGAAAAATAGTTATCATTTCTTGCAATTTTTTTAGTGCTTAAGGCTGAAAGTTCCAAGATATTTTCTGCTTATACAAAAACATATGCTTTCATTTCACAAAGTATATCTAGCTTCTGCAGCTGCTAAGATAAGCTAGAATACATGGCCTCAATGAACCCAAAAGATTCCCAAGCAGGAAGTTAATTAAAATTCCATCCACTTCTTGAGACTGTTTGCTTGTTTGTTTGTATCTGATTATTTTATGCCATCTCATGATTTCTATGCAGCCTTAGTCATGACTCTTGAATGCTGGAGTTTAGCAGTACCAGAGCACTTCTATTCTTAATGCTACATCAGTACTCTGCAACACTACCCAGCTCCTGCTGAGAACCTTCCCCAGCTTTCAGAGTTATTTTTGGCAAAAATTATGCCTCCTTCTTATGGCTGTAGTGAGGCATGAAGTACAGCTATCCCCTGCAGTGTGAATTTGGAATAGGATGAACAATGTTCCTATGCACATTTCCTGTTGCATGCTCTGTTACATTACCATTTATAATTGTTACACATGTTATATATATGTATAAATATATCAAGATAATTGGATTGTTTCTTCATCTTCCAGTTGCAATCAGGGATTACCTGATGAGTCTATGCAGTTACAGCTCATTCACGTGGTCCATAATTCCTATCACTGATTGCAGAAGAGTCAGCTTCCAGGACACAAGTGATTTCTGTGTTGTTTTAATAGTAGTTGGATAGATGGAAAAGATACCTTTTGTGTTATAATGCAATATTCTGAGCTGAAATTTCTGGGGCGAAATTTGCATTGTGTGAAATCATGAACTCAATCAGATACTGCAATTTTGAGATCCTTAATTTTTTTGAAAAGACCCCTTTTTTCTCTCTCTTCAGTTGATGAGATACATTGATTAACACTAATCACAAAAAGCAGATCATCTAACAATTGCAGATTTCAAGAGGTTGAAACAAATGGGAAATGTTTCTCATGCAACTCAGCTATTGAGAAATGGTCAGTTCTTTGAAAAGTTGGTTAGGGAAAAGTATTTTATATTGAGTTGAAGGTCAGCAGTCCTTTTCATAAGAATGTGAATCAGTCCAAACACATGAATCTTACTTGCAAGAGGAAATACTTCAATGATATTTACACAGGCATTTTAGAGCAGTGCTCTGGTTTGTTTAAATAATCTGATTAACAGTTCCAATTTTTAAGTTTGGAAAATACAACAGTAATAGTCCAAAATGTCCAATATCTCTTTGCTGGAAATAGGCAGTCCCTGTTTCAGGTTACAAATCAAAGCAAAAAGCATATAGTAAAAAATGAGTCAATTAAAAAAAAAAAAAAAAAAAAAAAAAAAAAAAAAAAAAAAAAAAAAGAAAAGAAAAGAAAAGAACAAAACCAAACCTGAATAGAGGTTTTTTCTACCCAAAACCTGCCTTTGAAAATAGTTTATCACATTGGTCAAAATTTCATATATTTCCTGATCTGTAGTCCTCAATAATTTTCTTTTTTGTGTCAACTATTATAATTATCTGTATTTTTCATAAAGATTCAAGTAGGGTTAAAGTAATTAACCTAAATAAAATGTAATGGTTTTATTTATGGTTTTCCTGCCTTGTCAAATTCCAAAGCTCGCCTTTTGTAAGACCAAAATAAACGTTGTTGATCATACTGTTAATTCAGATCTTACAGTAACCAACTCTTTTTCAAATTTAAAATGAGGCAAAAGGCATTCTTTAATACATTCTCCCTCACATTTTTATGTCACACATCTCCCTGACAGTTTTATCATTAATATTTTTCTCATCTTCAACAAGAAGGCCAATCTATTTTTTCTATTTTTCTAATTTTTCTTTTATTTTTATTATAGTAATGAGGTCCAGACTAAACAGTTTTAAAAATGGATCTGATTTTAAGATTTCTTTTAAGAACTGGCTTATAATTCCATAAAAAGAGGGATTTTTAAAAATGTAGATGATGTTGGATTTGAATCAAATTGGGAATGTGGATCTGCAGTCCCTTGAAGTTCCATTCTCTGATCTCACATAAAATCAGGATTCAGAGAAAGAGTAAATTTTTTCCTTTTTTTATCCATAACTACTCACTCTGTATCTACTCTCTACATCAAAAGACTTAAGACCTAATTCTCTGTTATGTTTCTATTGTTTTGTAAAAGATGAATGGTATGTAGGAGTCTGAAGAAGAGCAGTAATAGTGCCCTGATGAGAAAGCATCTGCTGTAAAGAGCTCTTATGCAAGATGTCTACCACCCATTGCTGATATTCTCTCAGATAAAAGGAAAGCCAAAATATAGAGCTGGGAGACGGAGAAAACAAAGGAGATAGATGAAGAACATGTCACAGTGAACATACCACACTTCTTGTCCCATGGCAGAGCAGGAGCCAATTTCAGAGCTTTGTCATCAATGGCATACACCTGCTTGCACTGAAAGCCTCCTGTCTGAAGGCACAGTTGCAGCAGGTTTTGAACAGAAGAGACAATAGGTGAACACAGGAAGATGTACAGGGGTTCCATTTGAGTTCTCACACCTGACATTTGTGCAAGGAGGTCAAAGAGCCTTGCATATTATTGTAGATTTATTTGATGTGTCTCATAGGCTTTCTGTCTCCAAGAAGAGATATATTGAGGCACAGGAACTCAGTACTCAGAACATTCCCTTTGCCTGTGGAATCCTTCAAGCTCATCTTACTTTGAAAAGTCCCTTCAACAGTTTTTTTCTGTGTCCATGGGTAACTCCTTGGTATTCTTCACCTTTCAGAGCAAGAAATAATGCAGGTGGATCACTCCTTAATGGATTCAGCTCTTCATTTACAGGCCTGACTTGGGGGTTTATATGCTATTTTGTTCACTAGCACATTCTGATGTTATTGGTAACATAACCTAAAGCATAACACATGATTGGTGTTTTCACTGTGAGCACCTGAGAAGTTTCCACCTATCCCACTTTTCAGAATACCTCTGGTTAGATCTTACCATTCCAAGTGAGAAGCCAGATTCAGTATCAGTATTTTTTATCAGGTGCTGTTGTCTGCCAGCAAGACAAATAGCCTTGCTCTGCCTCCAAGCAAGGTCATTATAAAAACCTCCTAACAGTCATTGAGAAAGAAAGAGCTTATCAACCTAAAAATTACATATAGCATTTAAGGGGAAAAAAGGCTAAATAATGCTCATATTAATTACAGAAAGATACAAATGTGAGATACAAATATTTCAATTCAGAGTAGAATCAAAATATTTGAAAAAGAAAGCCTGTCAAAATAGCATTATTCTAGAAGTTATTTTGGAATTGCATTATATTTTCTTTACCCCAATATAAATATATAAACAAGCTTTTTTAATTAAATAATTTGGGATTGAAAACTGTATGCTGATGACAATTTGCTTTCAAAGTATTTTGGTGGGGTTTTATTTCTGTTAAAAAATGTGTAACAAAGGCTTTATGAAACAGGGGAAAGGACCTGTCTGGTAGTGACAGGTTGCTTGGTAACTGCAATTTGAAAAGTATCTTTCATAATGTACAATAGTTGCCCTTGTAAAAGTAGAATTTCCTGATGCAAAACTGTGTGTAAAAGCTATAGAAAATATAAGTGAGGAAGAGGAAATTGTTTGACCTTGGCTACTTTAGGATTCAGGTCCTTGTGAGATGTTCAAAAAAAATCCAAATATTTTCAAAACTAGTTGGGCACCTTATTTAAACAAATAAACAAAACATAACACAGGTTCCAGCTGAAAAGCAAAATAAGTCCTTGCAAGATGCAATGACACACTTACAATTAGTTAATGAAGATTTGAATAAAGAGTTCTTTTCTGATGTGATGCACTTCTTGAGTGTAAGTTATGACCATGATTGTGCATGTGAATAAATATATGAAAGCAACTTACACACTTCAGGACACTAAAGATTTTTTAAATTTCCTTTCAAAGTTATTTTTTCTATAATTAAATCTTATAAGTAGTACATCAGAAACTTCTAGTGCATTTTTTTGAGTCCTACAACATATTACATGAATTCTACACTTAGTTATATTTCTTAATTATTTACAATATTCGAATAGTCCAGTTCCATTTTCTCTGGAAGTACAGAAATAAATAATTCATAGAGGCTTTTTATTTAAGGGTCAAATTTTTTGTGAAAACAGTCCTAAATTAATAGACATGCAGGGTGTCTGAAAACAACACCTCAAACCATTTTTGGCCACAGAAATGATTTATTGACTGAGAACACCACCTTTCTCTTCAAAAGTTCTAATAAAAAATTGACAGCTGCTGTGAGGGATAAAGGCAAAGGTATTGCAGAAGAAAGTGTATACACATAGGACCACTAAAATTATTAAAGGATTGAGTACCTGTCATATAAGGACAGGCTGAAAAGTGGCAATTTTTAACTTATAACAAAGATGTCCTGCGGGAGGGGGACGCACTTACCAACTTGTGTAAGTACCTAATAAAAAATGATGCAGCCAGATCCTTCTCAGTGGTACACAGGGAAAGGACAAGAGGCAATTGATATAACTGAAACACTGGAAATTCCATTTAAACACAAAAATAATATATTGTAAAGGTGATAAAACACTGGAACAGGTTGCTCAGAGACATTGTGGAGTCTTCATCCTTGGGCATGTGCAAAAGTCAGCAGGATACAGACCTGGGCAATCTGCTGTGGCTGACACTGGATGAACTGGTTTGCTTGGACTGTAGGATATCCAAATATCTCTTCTAATCTCAACCATTCTGTGATTATATGTGGAAATTACTGGGAAGAAATGACTATCAAATCATAGTTGAAACACAGTTTGGCAAGAACTTATTTCTGATGTCCAGACATACAGATGGAAGAAATGTAATCATATCTGTCCTCTAGCAGTGAGTGATACATGCCAGAAAATTTTACAATTCATAGGAAGGGGGGGTTCTGAGCCTTGGCAAAGCTTATGCACTTGGACTCTCGCAGTTGCTATAAAATTGCTTACTTGTATTTGATACTTACACCAGATGGACAGAAAAACTTGGCTTGTAAACAAGATATCAAGTCCTTGCTTGTGATAAACGAGGCAGTTCACATTTCTAAATTTAAGTGTTTAAATATCTTCTGAGGGCATCAGTGCTCATGAATTTCACAATATAAGATGTGAAATCACAGAAAAACAGTTTGGGGGTCAAACACATAGCTGGACATTAAGTTATAAACCAGTGTTACAGTCTGATTCACCATTCAGTTGACAGTAGCATCAATCATGTGCCATTCACTTAAGAGGTGGACTTGATAATCCTTGTAAGTCTCTTCCAACTCAGAATATTGTGTGATTCTGACAGTGACAATTCTGCACTAGTCACACTCATGAATCACTTGAAGCAGCCTGAAACTCTTTCTGACTGCCACCAGTCAATCAGGTTGTCAGGGGTGCTGTCAAAACATTTGAAATTCCCCCCACTGAAGTACACATGAGCTTTAAAAGTAGAAATTAAGTGTCTAAGTGTTGTGAGCTGAAAAGTTACTTCATTACTTGAGGAGGAAATCCAGTTTTAATTAAATTCACCAAGTAATGAAGAACATGACTGTGTCAGTGATTAATTACCCTCGCTGTTTTATGGATACAAGCAATTTCTGAGAAGAAATTTTATCAGAATGTAAATTATTTAATACAATGGTGACTGCAAACCTGGAACACATCATACCAGCCAAGAAACGGGTAAAAGGAAAGATATTTGGAAAACTTGTGTTTTATTATTAATACAACATAAATGGCTGAGGAAAAATTATACCAATGACCTGGACAGAAAAATTAGGCACTCTAAAGTGTACCTACACAGCATTTGATTGGCAGAAAGGAGTTCTATACAGAATATACTTTGAAACCCATTTACTCATTACCTCTTACATTTACATGCAGTCTCTCTTGCTCTGAAAAGTATCCTCTAGCCATGCCTGGAACCACACCTATAGGGCTGTCACCTATATGGATCCATATGATCCTGATCTTTTGGACTGCCTTGATCAAGTCCCTAAGAGGAAGTGCAGCTGTATCCACTTCTACGGTCTACATTTCTTTGTCAGGACATTTAGAATAAAGAATTATATCTTCTAGAACATAGCTAGGTGTAAGACCACAGATGCAAAATCTAAACACAGCCATGACTTTATATTCCATTGCTTTTTCAGAGATCTCAGAGCCATACCCCAAAGCAATAGAGAAGTGCTTTTAAGACTCTTCCTGTTGCAGTATATTGCTTGTTTTTACAATGACTATCATATGACTTCCAGCTTGTCACACTCACTGAATGCACGTCTGGCAGGAATATCAAAAATCTGTTTAGTTCATATCATTACAGAGCATGTTTTGGTTCTCATGTTAAGGAGTACCTTCAGGACAGGTGTCTCAGTGAGCATCTGCAGTGTGAGCTGCAGGTTGATCTCTGGATGGCGAGAGCCTAAGGTCTGTCCTGCCAACCCTTTGTGTAACAAAGGGCACGGGGACCTCTGGCCCAACCAGGGGACCAGATGTGTCACTGGCAGGTATCACTCAGAGGGACAGCAGGAGCCCACATCCCCCAGACTCCCATGCTCAGTCTGTGAGGGTGGAAAAGCCTGAGGGTTCCTCTATTCACTGTCCCTCAGAGGCACCAGCTTGAGCAGTTACTTTGATATTTAGTTATTCCACCATGATCAAATTATTTGAAGGATCTGGACATCTGAGACTCTGTTATAAGAAGCCTGGGGTCAAGCAGGTGAGGAAAACTGGTGGGACTGTGTGACAGTAGGGGGGTGTAGCTGTGAAGGAGCCTCAGACCCAGCTCAGGTGCAAAGGTGACTGCACCAGAGGGCTCCTAGATGGTCAGACAGGGTTGTTTCCTAACACTCAATGGACAGATGCTTAAAGGAAAATTTCCAGCAACAACTTCTTTCTTTTCTGCTACTACTTTGTGACTATGGTGGGGTATTATTTGTTTACACCAGGATCATTACAACCACCATCTGACTCAGGAATTCTGATGAAGAGAAATGTTGAGAGTCTTTGAATGAAGTCTATAACAAACAAGCAGATAAAGTGATAATGGTCGATCTTGCGATATTCAGAGAGGATTTGGAATCCTTTATGTCTTTTGATGCAACTCTTGTAGCCTTCAAGTTTTCATCCTGTGTCATTTTGATGAATAAGTTTTGCATGACTTATGTGCCTAAATACAACAACCACATTAGCATGCTGTGAAGCACATAGTCTTTTTCATAAGTCTTATTTGGATTGTATATTCTTCTGCACAACTACTGGTTCAGCTAAACAATGAAATATTGACTTTTGGCTGAAATGACAGTAGTAATGATATTTTTCTATTTTCATTTAATTAATTAAATAATATCACTTCTCATGTCATTATTCTTCTCTTCAGAATGCCAATATTTACTGGTGGCTTTCTAATTTACACAGTTTCTCTTCTCTGTTGAAAAATTATGCTCAGTTATTCTTTTCATCCTAAGTGCTGATTATTATAGTTGCAATATTCAGAGGCTGACTAGGATGTACTGGGATGGAACTTTCAAAGCTTTTACATCAAAGCTTTTACTGCTGTAAGGTCTTTGATGAAGTAAGGTAATATATATTTTTAAATATTATTTTTCTTAGCAAACATGTACCACCAAACTATTAATAAGCTTTAAAGCACAGATGGCAAAGAAGCAAAAGGTTTTGTTTCCTGTATCAATGAAATTATATAATAGCCCCCGAGAATATCATTACGATGATGTTAACATTGATACTCCTTTGTAAACATGCAGAAATATTGATATGGTTTTGATACTTTGATACAATTTAAAAAAATTAAAATTAAAAAATCTGAAAAAAATTATTTCCTACAAAATAGTGTATAATATGAAAATTTCAGAGTTGCAGTGTTGTGGAATACATTCTATTCCAGGCCCTAGTGATCTTGAGCAAAACATTACTGCTCTGTTGGGACTTTCACTTCAAATTTGAGAACCCCATTAGCATGAGCAGCTGCTGAGCCTGCAGCATGAGCCTGCTGGGACTCCCTGTGAAGGTCTGTGCTGAGTGCTGGTGGCTGCTGTGGCAGAGATGGCATTCCAGCCTGTCAGGAGAAGGTGTGATATTTTTGTTACACAAATACAAGTTACTACAATATCAGAGCAAGGAGAAACTTCTCCATGGATAGAGTGGAAAGGTCATCTAGGATCTGCCTGATGCTACACAAAATGCAGGATTCCCAGCCTCTGAAAGAATATGACACATTTTAATATTCTACTTTTTAAAAAGTGGAATTTTTAATGCCATTTTTGTCACCATTTTCTTATGGCGATCTGGTAAGAGCCCAACACCATCTCTCTCACTCACCCCCAGCAGAACACTGATGAAGAGAGAGGAGATGATGAGTTACATTCTTCTGCATTATTACAATGAGTTGATTCTGTTGACTCTGAGCTTTTTGCTACTGCATTCAAATACATTAATAACTACACAGACATTCTTACTGTAGTCATGAGGAAGAATAAAAGAGAGATCCCAAAGTATGCTAGTGGATACTTAATAAAAATTATTTACGTTTGAAGCTCATGAAAAAGAATATGTAGTGGGTGACCACAGAAACAGCTGCAGGTACAGCCACGAATCATCTAAAATATGTAAGCATAGCTGGAAAAATAGCAGCTGTTTCCCCCTTAATTTTAAGCAAAACACTACTGGACTCTTACTTGTCCATAAGAATGAGTAGCTCAAAGTGGATAAAATGTCCCATGGAGAATAATGATTTTCATTTGGCCCTCTTTTTCTAAAGAAAATAAAAGAAAAAATCATTGAGAAATACAACAATTGACATAAAGAATAAGATTGATTTTTACTCTGAAAAAGCTTAAAAAAAATATTTGAAAAATGAACAGGAAAAAACTTCTCATCTCTACAGACATTGTCACCAGAATTTATTGATATTTTATCATATTTCATACTTTGGCTAGTGGCTGGCACAACTAGTAGCAAGGAAAAGAAGAGGAAGAGGTATTTTAATTATTTCCATGTTAGTTTTTTAAAAAGTAAAGTAGATGGCTCTAGTAAGGACAAATAAGATGTATATAGGCAGCAGAATTTGCTGCTGAGAGAAGTAATAATGTAGAAAACACACTGAGTAAATCAGGACTCTGTCAGGTTAGATTGTCAGAAGAAGCCCAGGGAAATAGCCAGAAGGTTTGTATTCCCACACTTATACTTCTGGTAGCAGACTACAGTGGAATAAAAATCTTGTTTAGAGTACAGTTTCTATCAGAAGCGTGTTTCCTGGAAAAAGAGAAATTCATGTAGAGACTGCAGTATTCATTAAGTGTCCAACCTCAGCAGTCTATTAGGGTTAACTCTGCATTTTACAATTCCATTATACTCAGAAGTTTCCCTGATATTTCCACATCATCTTTCTCCCTCTGTATGCAGAAATTACCTCTCTTCTCATTAGATATGTAGAACTGCAATGTTGTATACAGTGTAGGAGATAGGAACTGCATTATTAATTATATCCTGTTATCTATTTTTTCCCTGTAAAAGAAAAAAAATGAATTAAGCATTACACTTTTAATTAGATTTAAGAGACAACTGAGAGTTTCCTTTGTGGGAAACATTCATGTTTTGAAATAATTTAGTTCCAAATTTGTACCAAACATATTTTTGAAAAAATATTTAATCCTATGTGACATCTGCCCTTCATTTTTTAAATTAGGTAAACAGTGAAGATATTTAAAACATTTAAATTCTGCTGCACTGCCATTCATGATCTATCATAAGATGTAATGAGATATGGTATTTACTAAATGGATTTGTTACTAAAACATCATGAAGAAAAGGAAAAATGGTAATGATAATATAAAATTTTAAAAATCTGTCCAAATAATGTAGTTTTCAAACAGTTTTCCTTCTTTTTTTGGTGCAAAGGTTTCCTAAGCAGGTTTCTAGGTATCTCTTCTAGTAGATTTATTGTAAAGAATCCTTTTTTGTTCTAAATTGGTTTGCCAAAAATAATAGTTCTATTAAAATTTCATAACCTCTTTTATTTCTGAATTCAGTTACAATGGTTGCTCCAAACAGTTGCTAATGAGTAGATTGATTATCATTCCTTGCCCATATGCAGCTAAAAGTTATTTGCACTACAGTGAGAAAGGACAGTGATAAATTGGTCAAATCCAATAAAAGAAACACTGAGTGCAAAAATATGCTGAATCTAATTTCAGCAGAAAAGTGACTGAGTACTAAATATTGAGAGCACTGAGAAAACGAATGCTCACTATTGAGAATATATAATTAATCCAGTGAAAAGGAACATGTATATTTTACAGTCAAAGTGACTCTTAAAATTCAAATACAAGGTTTGGCTTAGAGAGAACAGTCATTTCAGAATCACTTCAGTAAAATATTTGATATTAAGAATTAAAAACCTAGGTGAAAAGAAACTAGTTCTCTCCTATCAGTCTTTTATTCTCTTCCATTTAGTAAACCGATATGAAGAAAAACAACAAAACAACAAAAAAAATCATAAACCCCAAAACTTGTAAAGAAACAAAATATCTTCATATTAGAATTTTCATTGTAGGGATAATATACATTTCTGAGAAATACATGAGTTTGTTAGGTGTTATGTCAATGAAAAACTAGAGTTATATTGAAATTTCTTACAGATTTCAAGGGTGTCCTGCAAAGTAGACTAATAAGGCATGATGAGGCAACCCAAAATGGTACTCCCAGGTGAGGTGATGTCCTTTAGATCCCATCAGAGTAAAATCTCACAGGTAGCAACAGAGATCAATAACAATTTTGGTACAAAGCATTTCTAAAAGCATTTCTTCAATTTCTGATAATTTACTGTTTATTTTTGTAGGGTTTTTTAGCATAATTTAATTCATGTCTTATATGAAAGAAATGCAAAACTTTATTTATGTAACTTGTTTGAGATAGCTGTTATTTGTGACAATACAATGTCTTAACATTCCTAGGAAGAGAACGTTTATATTACTGCATCAGACTGCAACTCTTCCCATCTTTTTATACAAATCATACAATTTTGAAATCTGGCATTGTGATATCATAGTACCAGCCTAACTTTGGAGGAAATTTCTATACTCTACATATATTAATCTTACCCCTTTCCCCAGCCCCCACCCCAGCCCCCCCAAAATTCTTGAACAGAATATCATGGGAAAGAAATGAGGTCAGATTTTTTCCTGAAGCGAAGAAATTATTTTTGTATCCTGAAATCCTTGTGGTACTTGCAGCATCTCTTTAATCTTACTAAAAAAGGTAATATATCCTTCTAAGGATGGAGTGATATATTCTCATTCACAGGCTTCTGTGAAAGAATTTGCATGCTAGATTTCAGTCCTCAGGTTTTTTTACCTTTTCATCAGAAAAGCTTGGGGTGTTTTCATTATCAATTATTTGTCCATAGAAACAAAGCTTTAATTGAAATATGAATTCCCTAAAACAAGCTGAAACACTGTTTTTTTTTAATTAAATTTTAATCCAAGCCTTTTCTAACAGGATTCATCCCAGTTCCTTTGCTTTATTTGGAACTTTCTGGCAAGTCAATATCTGTGGTTAAGTACATGTTTTTCAGTCTATGCTAGATACCAGGATAATTTTTTCTGATGTTTAAACAACAACTTATTTTTACATACCACAGCCCATTTTATACGACTTATTTTGATATTCCATCTGTGAGATCTAGATTAAATTATTGTTCTTATTTTCATCACAAGTGAGCTGCCTGCAACTCTCTCAGGTCTTTTAGAACTCATCTGAGAGAAAAAGGGCACAACCTGTATCTATTCTGTTTTCTGAAAAATATATTAGATTTTAAACTCTTAATATCTGAGGTCTAATTGTATTGTAATTTCAGGTGAAATTTAATGAGAGAAAGATTTGGACTATATCACAGTGTATAATTTTTTGTTGTACGAGGAAATTAAGTAGATTATGTATTTTCAATAACAAGTCCAAACTATTTCCGGCATTAAATTACAGTGACATATAATTGTAATAATGAAGTTACTACAACATAAATTAATCATGATTGGAGTGCTTCATCATTGAAATTGTTATTGTCAATATGCCAAATCCTCTTTAAAATCAGTCTGTCAGTTTAATCAACTACATTGAAAGCAGAAAAAAGAAATTGTGGAACTTTTCCCCTATCCACCAACAGTAAAGCTGGTCTTGGTATGCCAGTGAACATCAGTATGCAATGAAAAGTTGTGCTCCAAGTAAGAAGAGCCACAGTCACAGCACCATAACCACTGGAAAGCACTGATTTATTCAAGTGCCATTGTAAGGTTTACTCTCTTTTATCAAGTTATGTGTTGATACTGAGGAGTCCCAGACCTAGGGGGAAGGCAGGTTGTACATTTGATTTTTGATCATAAATTATTGCAGCGGAACAATAATTATACTGAAAGCAACTGTTTGATACCTAATGGTATCAGCAAGAATAAGTCATGATTTATTAATATTCATTTGATTTTAAAAATCCCATTAAATTGTCATTATCAATTCAGTGTAATATGGGAACCATAATTAGAGTGTCTTAATTTGCATTTCTAACTACTGTAATAAGAATTGTATTCAAATATATTTACTTTCCTAATCTACAGCTGAAGCTTATTGAACCATATTTTTATTCCAGTAGCTAGGAAAAGGAAAATAGCCATGATGTGTCAACATCATTTTGGGGTTATTGCTGAGGTTTAAAACAAGCTGAATCCTGATGTAAATGCACTCTATAAACTCTAAACTCTTTCCAGTCTAGTGTGACAATAACATATTAGCCACCAATGCTACAAGGTAAACTCACTTATGGAGGAGCATGACATAAATGTAAAATAGATTTAATCTGTTGAAAAACATTGTTTCCAGTACTTTATTTATAAATGTCCTAAAGAATATGAGTAGGTGTTTTTTGGAATATTTAGATATTGCTTGAAAGAATCCACTTGATGTATCATGTCCCAGAATCCCTTCCTGCTTTTTCACTTTGCCACTTCTTTTGCAGGAATCTCTCAGTTTAAATTGCCTAGGAAAGAAAGTCCTCCAAAGATCCCAGAAATTCATGAGGTATGATCAGAATAAATCCCTTACATAACAACTTGGATAAATAAATATTTTTTCTTTCTTTAAATATAAATTCAACAAAAGCTAGGCTTTTGTAACAATTTTTTTCATTGACAGAGGAAAATATTACCGTTTATAGCTGTTGGAAAATAGTACTTCACTTTCAGAAATCATTGAAGATCTCTTCTGCATTTCATACACAGTTCTGGGGTTGGTTTTTTTTTTTTGTTTTGTTTTGTTTTGTTTTGTTGGGTTTTTTTTTGGGGGGGGGGTTGTTTGTTTATTTTGGTTTTTTGTTTGTTTTTTTTTATTCTGGAGTAAAGGCTTCATTAGCAATAAAACCTGATGAAAACTTACTTTTGATTTTAGTAGAAGAGTACAGGTGTTTTTTCCATTTTTTAGTCTCTATTTCAAAACATTAGGAAAGATAAAATGCTAATGTTACTAAGCATTACTGTAGCCAAAAAAAAAAGTCCTTTAAGAAAGATGAAATGACAGGGATCAAAATAAGCTGTTCAGTGAAAATTTTTTTGCAAATTAGTCAATCATCTGTATCATTTGAGTTGCATCCAATGAACTCCATCTGCTTTCAGCTTTCCCTTCTTTCACAAAGCCCAGCCTTCTATATCCCTGAAGTTTCTTGGTACACAATGTCAGAAGTTTCTTTCTAACATGGTTAACTGTGAGCAACACACATTAATCACGGGGTCTTTGGTTTAAAGGTCAGATTCATCTATCCAACTTAGGTCTGTACATGAGACTATGAAGAAAACATCTTTGTGGATTTGCTTAATAATGTGCTACTGCAGATATTAGGTATTTTAAAGTTCTGTGTGTGGTGGCCAACATTATAATGTGAAAATATACCTGGAGTGTTCTTTCATACAAATGTGCTATACAGATGTAGACAAGACCAAGAACAATGTAAGTTCATTGTCTTCACAGTTCTTGAGGACTTTTTAAGAGACTGTCTTCCATGACTGTGGAAAATCTGATCATCAGCTCAACATGAGACCACAGAATAAGAGTTATAAAGAGATAATCTTTTCTGCTCAGTCTCACCTAAGATAGAAAAACACTTTTCCTTCTTCAAAACCTTTTCCTTTTTCATTCTGTCCTGTGTCAAGATTTGTCTGCCTCATTAGCTTTCTTTGTTCAAAAGGCTGTGGTATCATTTGCTCTTCAATGGTTTCAGGAAAAAAGTTTCTGAGATATGGGTCTGCTTCTGATATGTTAGAACTCCACATATTTGGGTTCTGAAAATCTTATTCACTCAACTTTAAAATAGATATCAGATTTCACCATTTTAAAAGATTCTTAAGGACTAAATTGAAATATAAAATACAAGGGTAAAACCAATCATACAGTTTTCTACAGAATTGCAGTGTGCATGCCTAGCAACTTGACAGACCAGGTTATATTCCTGAAGATAATACATATTCATCACATTTATATTATATATTTTTCACATTTCCTGAACACGTGCATATAGACTACCTATTTCTGTAAACTTATTTGGATATGAGTAAATGGCTTTTGAGGGTTGGTGGTGGTGTTTTGGGAACATCTCTTCTCAAAATTCCTGGAGAGTGTCTCAAATAGGGGGTCAGGTTATGATGCTTTCATCTTATCATTCTTTACTTCAGCATTCTGAAGTAAAGAATGATAATTCATATTCTCAAAACTCACACTTCTTTAGTACATCTCACTCACGAACATAAGTTAATTAGGAAGCATTAGCTGGCACAAGACTCATTAGTAACAGATGTAGGGAATTCACACAAGGCCACATTAATCTCTGGTATTTGTGCTAGGCACTGTAAGGCACAAAACTAAACATTAAAATGAATATAGGGGTCATACATTATTTTGCTAAAGTTAGAAGAATTTTCCAATGTCTTCCCCCACTGATGCACAGATTTCTTCTAAAATAAATGTAACCTGTTTGGTAACATTACCTTTTGATTTCTTCAGGCAATATAAAGAAAAAAATATTAACAGATTGCAAATGTTATTGTATTACATTAACATCCTGCTATTAAAAAAGCAATCTTTTTTATTACGGAGTTGTGACAGAGGAGTTTTCCATTCAGTAAAGATGTGACAAGTTTTTTTGTTAAATTAACTAAAATGAGGAATCAGTCTTTACACCTTTGCTCCTGTCAGGTTGTGCTGTCAATGAGAATTTGGCAGAAAGAAACTTTCCAGGTGCTATAAAGATCTCATATTAACAAGTCCATAAAATAGCTCTGACATAACTGTTCACCCACATATGAGCATCAGCAGTATTGCCAGCTCCAAATGTCCAGAAATACCCAGTCAGTTTTAAAGTTTTTGAATAGTCTTTTATTTTTCAGTGTTACACTTAGGATTCAATATTGTTCAGTCGAGCTTAAAGTTTCTAAAGCCAGGAGAACTGATAAAACATATTTTTAATAAAGAAAATCTCATTATCTGTTAAATTAATCCAAGGGTTTCTTAAGACTTACAAAACTGTGAGAGTTTACCATGAAAGTCAGAAGGGAAGAGTTGTGTTACAGTCAAATCCCAACAGAATATTTCCAATCTAATGTTTAATGTTGCAAACTTGAGGACTAGGTTTGTTTCTACAAAAGATAATTTAATAAAGCCCAATTTTCTGTGATTTTCTGGAACTATTTGTAAGCCCTCATGATAAACACATTCAGGGAAATTACTTTTTTTTTTTTTTTTTATCAATCAATCAAGATTAATCCAACAATGAATTTACTTTANTTTTCCCTCACCAGGTAATTTTTCTCACCGGGAACACAAATGTTCTCTGACTGTTACATGCAGATGTAAAAACTGGTGTATTAGCACAATGAAACGTATCATGAAGATAAGTTTTGGCAGGGGCTGAATCATCTCTGCAGGTGAATCTGCAATCACCCCAAATCATTATTGGCCAGTTTAAATATTTTTGGGTCTACTATTTTTGTCATATGTTAATGCCGTGATCTCATGAACAGTTGCTGATGAACTTTGGTCTCGTAATTTATAACACCTTTTAGTAAGTAACTGTACATTTAAGCTCTCTGAAGGGCTCTGTAGAACTATCTATAACCTCTTAAGCTCTATAGAAGCTTTATAAAATGCAGGTTGCATTAAGGGCCATGCATTACAATAAGACGAATAACAGATTTCAGACTCTTCATCTTGTTTCTTCTTCACCTTCCTTTCTTGTTTTTATTCTCTACAACTTCATATTATCTTTAATGTATGTTTTACCTGCCTGCAGTAAATGCTTTCAAATAAAAGAGAGGACAAACACTGGGCTCAGAGAAGGTTCGATGTTAACTAATATTTTTTTGGCTGGAGAACACTACCATTCTTGTTTGAAGAGCCAAAACAGCATCAAAGCCCAGAAGTGAAAGGTAAGTCAGTGTGTAAAGTAAGTTTCAGTCAAAAATTCCTGCCTGTCAAATTTTAAGAAATCAATGTAGCACTAAAAATCAAAATATATAATACTTAAGGAAAGGGATTTTTCACAGGTTTGCTATTGTGTTGTTACAGATCCGTTTAATGAAGACCAATGCAGCTCAAGTAGTATTAATAGAAAAATTTCCTTTCAATGGTAAATGAAAGAGAAATGGTAGGAAACTTCTGAATTACAGGTGAAAAACTGGAAATCCTCTCTGAACTGCTTCACTACGCACATTTATTCTATACTCCTGATGTAAATAAAAACCACTTTCAATAATAAATTGCATGCAGTTAGGCCATTATGAAAATAAAGTAATGCATAATTTAAGAAAGTCAGAATGTTACTGAAATTAGAACTAATCAGGAATCAAAATTGATTTCCAACAGCAATCAGCAAAATGACTATTTGAATCGATATGTTCCTTGGAATTTATTTTTTTTTTAATAAATCTGGAATTTCTAACAGAAACCTTTCCAATGCAATGTTTTCAACCATCTCTAAAAAACATTTTTATTTTTTTAATCATAATTCTCCATTCTTTCCTTTAGACCATTAATATTATTAATGAAAAAAATTAAAAGGAAGATAAGGTCTAGATCAAAATCTAGACCAACTCAAAGATTCCTAGTTCACAACACAAGTGAAATAGTGTTCTAGTTCTAGAACACAAGTTGCAGTACAGTGCTTGCAGCTGTGTCAGGCCCACACATAGACACAGATTTACTAAAAATATTTGGTACATTTTGTGATGCTTAAGCTGAAGGTAGTAGTAATGTAACATCTTAGAGTTTCATGTCCCAGAAGCCTGGTCCACCAGCTTTACTGTAGTTGCTAGAGATAGTTTCCTGGGAACTGCACACACCTGTAGGCTTTCCCCAGAATTTTAGCTGACAGTTCAAGCAAGAACATAATATAAAACAGTAACCTTACATTTGTCCTATTTAACTATCAACTTGTTGAAATAACTTGAAGGTAAGCATAGGGACCTAAATATGTATGGTCTTGCTTTTGTTTAAAGTTGACCTTAAGTGCCATAAGAAGCTCTCTTGGAAACATCCTTTATGAACAGAATTCCTTTCTTGTGTGAAAGTTTTATATAATAGCTTAAGTGACAAAAAGGAGGAATTTCTCTCCTTGCAGAGGACCTGTGCAATATATCATGGGAGAACCAAGCAGGGTTTATGCCTGCTCTGTGCATATGGGTTTCTCCCATATGGGAAGATTTGTTCACAATTTTATTTGCATTCTATTTTATTAAAACAGCTGTTTTAGTGCATATTTGTTGTTGGAACGTTCTTGTTAAGGTAAAGAAAGAATTCTGCATGATCCTTTTCTCTCTCTCTGTATGCATCCCCTTACAGAGTACATGGACTAGTTGCATTTCTTTCAAACTTTTAAATCTCTTTCTGTTCTTTGGATGTTGCTGTAACACACAAAATTATGAGGAAGCACATATTTTCTCCACCTTTCTAATGGCCAAAACTTTAAAGTGGAAGTGGAGATATATATATAGATATATATATAGATATATAGATATATAGATATATAGATATATAGATATATACAGCAGCCCAAGATTTTTCTCAGCTTGATATGCTAAGAGAGCTGTGGAGGAATTTGTTATAATGGGGTATATTTCACTACATATCACTCCAGGAAACTGAAAGAAATATGATTCACCATAATTAGGGAGAAATTACATGTATTCTGTTTGGTACCAGTCCAGTTTCTTCAACTGAAGCCAGTTGAAACACAAAGAAAATATTTACTGTAGACTTACTCGAAATATTTGAAACTATTTGCATTATTTCCAACATAAACAGTACCTCTAGAGTTAGAGGGCAAACAATGTATCTGGCAACAGATAACCAGAAATTACCTTTTGCTAAAACTGCATTAATGTTCTAAATAATGCAGTCACTTCTGTGTTAAAATTTCATGAGCTTGATTGTAATTATTCTTCAGTTTGTGTCAATCTCAGCTCTGCAATATACTATGAGGCATGATCCAGTTCTAAAAATAACATCAGCTGTGACTGCTTTGTCCTTTTTTGACACTAGAAGACTGCAAATATGGGTGGAAATTCCCCACTGCATGTTCTTAAAAAGTTATGCACAATTACCTCATTTGATTTAAAGATGTTCTCTGCTCATTTCTTTCCTGTAAAACTCACTAAGCAAAGAAGGGAACAAAACTCACTAGACAGCCTATTATTAAGAAAAGGCAACTTTTGAGAGTTACTTGGGGACAGAGGAGAAGCTGTGGTCTCAGCAGAGAATTGCAAGTTCACAACAGAACTCCATGGAAAATGTGCAAGTCATGGACTTTACTGCTGACCTGAGAAAAAACAGATTTCTACTCATTCACGTAATTGGTACAAGTGTGGAAGCCCAGACACTTCCTGGGCTCCCTCAACTACAAAAGCTGAAGTAGGCTGTAACAATCACTCTTGGCTGAGTTAGTTTCTTACAATAACAACCAAAATCCTGGCTATTTCACTTTATTTCACAGCACTTAGATGGGAAGAGATGAAATATAGTCAAGCCTTACCACATAGTTTTCTTCTTTTATTTGTGGAAATAGATGTTACACAATTACAAATAGATTTGAGTAAGTTGTGTTTCTTGAGTCTTGACTCAGTTTCCATTCCAAAAAGAGTGGTGTGAGATCTCCTTCTTTCTTACTGCTTGGGGACCACACGGGCATCAGTTAGTGTGTTGGTGAGCAATGTCATTGCATATCACATGTATCTCTTCAATTTTATTCCTCCTTCTTCTTTACATTAAAATTTGTAGTAATAGTATCCAATTAATTTTTTCTTAGCTACTTTTCTTTCCAATTCTTCCAACAGGGGATGGGAAGGGGAGGGAGGGAGTGAGGGAGGGAGGGAGTGAGTAGCCATGTGGTACTTAGTTACCAGCTGCAGTGAAGTCATGACAACAATTTAATCCTTTGAGCTAACTTTGGGGGAAAGAGCAAATAGAATCTTACAGGGTGATCTGCAATGGGAGGTGCTGGTCCATTATAGTGCCCATAAGAAAGTCACTCATACTCTGTAAGGTTTCATCCAAAATCCCATTTATTAGAATTAAAATAATAAGGAAAGAATAGGACAGATAATCTTACATTTCCTTAGTTGCTGACCACCAACATGCAGCATGCAATGCTGACCCTGTCCAAAGAAGGGCGTTTCCTCTTTTTGATCATTTGAGCTATTATTGGCTTTTCTTCCAAGGAAGAAATCCTTCATTCAATCATTTCTACAGTCAAATAGCAGCCATGCTCACAGGAGAACTTCTTGCTGTCCTATTAGCTAAAGGCAAGGCGACACTGATAGTGCACACACATCCAGCTGAGGTCATCCTGAGGCCAAGTGTTTGTGCCACATCACACAGTCCCAAGGGTGTTGTGGATGGACAATGTGGCACAGGACCATCCTGGACATACTTGGGGTTAACTTGTGGATCACTAACTCCTTGGTATGCAATAATCTTTCAGATGAGATGAAAAAATACATGGGAGAATGTGGAGTGCCTGGTGAAAAGCTAAAGCTAGTGACAGAAATAGGAATACAAAAGAAAAGGCCTAAAAAGTAAAAAAAGAAAGCATTCTGATAGTTTATCCAAATGGAATAATGGATAGATAATAATCAAAATATCACTTTTACAGATATTGTTTTGCAAAATAGGAACAATATCAAACTTCTTTTAATTTGCTAAACTCTTTTGAAGTGGGCTCTTCATTTTATTCCTAGAATATTGATTTGAGAATGTTTACTACAGAAAATCAAGCGTTTCACATGGAACAATCTGCCTTTATAGGCTGATACAATCTTTAGGTTCAACTCAACAAAAGTGAACACATGTGCCTATCTTTAAACATGGGTCAAATAATCTTTTAAACATTTCCACTGCTGCCTTTCTGCATTTATTTCACCTGATACTTATACAGATAATCAAACTGACATTTTGTTCCAATCACTGAAACTTCAAATGTATTTTGCTATTCATACATTAAAAGCTCTGTTGACTGGGAGATCAGGTATATGAGATAATGTAAAGGAACAAGTGAAAGTAATGATTTCAAATCCAGTAAGGTCAATTTTAAAGGACAGAAGAGAAGTTCAAGTTAAGCAGCTTTGAACCACAGTGTGTTTAGCTTCTCTATAAATCCATTCTAAGCACATATATCATCTCTATATATTCTACATTTATTATTACCTTGTCTTTGTGGTGGCTTGACCCTGGCTGGATGGCAGGTACCCACAAAAGCTTCTCTATCACTCACTCGTCCACTGGACAGGGTAGATAAAAAATATAATGAAAGGCTGATGAGTTAGGTTCTGAGAGGGCACTCACCAAAAACTGTCATGGGCAAAATTGACTTTAGTTAGGCAAATAAATTGAATTTATTACCAATCAAAATTAGAGCAGGATAATGAAAAGTAAAACAAATCCCAAAAACACATTCCCCACACCCTTCCTGCCATCACATACCCAACCTTATTCCCTATGTTTTATCTCCTCATCTCCCTGTAAAGCACAGGGAGATGGAGCATGAGGTTTACAATCAGTTCATCAATGTGGTTTCTGAAGCTGCTTCCTCCTTGAGAAGAGCCTTCCCCCTGCCCCAGTATGGGGTCCCTTATGGGACACTGTCCTCTACAAACTTCTCCAGCATGAGTCCCACACCATTGGCTGCAGTTGTCACAAACTGCTCCAGCATGGGTCCCTTTCCTTCCACAGACTGCAGGTGGATCTCTCATCTACCATGGACTTCCACAGGCTGCAGGGAGACAGAATGCCTTGCCATGGGCTGCAGGGGACTTTCCACTCCAACTCCTAGAGCACCTTCCTCCTCCTTCCCCCTCCTCCTGATCATGGTGCAGCAGAGCTGTTTCTCTCACATATTCTCACTCCTATCTTCTCTGGCCACAGTTTCATCTGTGCAGAAGTGTGTTTTCTTCTTCTTAGATATTCTGTCATGGAGGCACGGATGGTCCTGGCCATGGCCAGCAGCAGGCCCGCCCTGGAGCCAGCTGGCATTGGCTGTGCCGGGCATGGGGGAAGCTCCTGGCAGCCTCCCACAGAAGCCACCTCTGTAACCACCCACCACCACAAGAACTTTGCCATGCAAATCCAACATGGTCTTGTAATTCATCTATCAGAACTTAGACTCTCTGCTATTATTACTGAACTGGCTTAAATGATATATTACCATCAATTATGTATATTATGACAGAATGTGACGTTATTTTGCTGAATGAATAGAATAAGGGTGAAGAAACAGTTCTGAGGCATTTAACACATAATAAAAGCACAGTGGATAAGCTCTGATAGGTGAATTACAAGACTGTTGGTCAGCTTTCAAAATCTCACTAATTCAAAAGTTAGAATACTTCAGCTGTTGATAGATATCATAACAGCAGACAATCTGCTACACTGCAATAGCACAATCTTTTACAGATTATTAAAATTACAGAATTTAGACATAGATATGATTGATTCCTTTTGGCCTTGCAAGTAGAACACCAAAGAGGAAATTATTCTAGTTATCTGGAGAACTAATCACTGCCACCAAAATTCATTTGAACAAAAATAATATTCTGTTACAATATTCTAATATGTGTTCAAAGTGTGTGGATATTTAGTAGATGATTTTTTAAATATTAGATCACTTGTTAAAAATGCTATACAGCAGAAAAAGCAAATTATTAATACAATCTTTTCAAATTAGCAAAAGGCTGATTCAACTTTTGTTTCTGTTCTACTGTGAGCAGTTGGTCGGAAAAAGCCCCCATCTTTCAGCAGTTTGTCTTAACAGAAACCATTGGTTTATAGTACCATTTAATGCAAAAAGAAAGTTTCTTCAGGGTAGCACAGTAGCACAACACATTCAATTTGCTCAGAGCTAAAAATAGTGCCACTCTGCAAAGAACACTTTGTATTACCTATATTTTAATTTTTTTTTTCCTATGGAACATGGTAGGAAACAAAATACACAATTTCATATACCATATATAATAGAAGATACTGTACAAACAGAATACATATAAATTCATTGTGGCAGTGTTCCTGGTACCAAACATTTTTCATTCTGAGTAGGCCTATTGAAGGCAATCTATAAAGTCAGGAAATTAAAATCCAGCTTTGTGTTAATTCCTTACACCGGTAATTTATGACAGTTAATTCCTTTATGCAGTCATCTTTCTCAAATTAATTGCACTAAAAATTACAGGGAAATAGAAGACTATTTCACAAGGATATTAGTATTCTGGGACTTCAGAAAATTTAAATACTTAGCTTGATATGACATACTAGTGACAGAACAATTATTTTCCATTAATATTTTCTGAAATTTCAACTCAAATGACAATTTCTACGCAATAAAAATCTGAGTGACTTGTGAAAACAAAAAAATCTGCATAGAAATAGTATATGTCCTTTCACTGTCACTGTATTTTGTGTATTGTAACATTTTAATTTATAAATATTCCTAAATTACTTGAAATATTCATCTGTTTTATAAAGCAAGCTCTGTGCTGAATAAGACTGGTGGCACAAGTAACAACAGCACCTTTTTCCTGTTACCTGAGATAAATTCTCATTGCATTTTGTAGACTTCATTAAAATTTAGTGCCTGGAATAAACTAGATTATCCAGTGCACACATTTAAACTGAGTATTTTTGATCCAAATTGAAGTCAGCAAGGGTGTGTGGTGCAATTGTTCTGTGCAACCACAGAATAAGCAAATATTAACAGAGAAGGAACGTGTTGTTAACAAGAGCAAAGAACAGAATGAAAATGCTGACGTCAATTACACCCACATTTTCAGTGGTGAGGCTCTGGAACAGGTTTTCCAGGTAAATCATGGATTCCCCATCCTTGGAGGTGTTTAAGGCCAGGCTAGATGGGGCTCTGAGCAATCTGATCTAGCTGAAGGTGCCATTTCCCATGGCAGGGGAGGAACTTGATGACCTTCAAGGTCCCTTCCAGTCCAAACCATTCTATGATTTTATGATTGAATCAAAAAGTATGTGTTTTGTTGGTTGAGTTCAAATTACACACCTTTACACCACCCATCTCAATTTTCTAATTTTAATTTTCTTTCTAGTTCAATTTTAAGGAATTTGAATTTTGGCCATTAAATCTGAAAATGTTTTGAATGCTACAAAGAAAGTTCTATAATACTAGTACCTTCTACTATGAAAGTAATTATAAACTAAATAAGTCACCTTAACCTCCTTGCCTTTGAGCTAAGTAAACGGGTTTTTTTAATGTGTAACTAAAAATTGAGAGCCAGATCACAAATCAAACCTCTGGTTCCACAATGTAAAGAGAAGTCTCTTACTGTATATAAATAATTAAAACCTTTTTTTTTTCCTAATATATCAGCTGAATAGGCAGTCCTTTGTGTTTGCTCTAGACTGCATCACATAACTGGAACCAAGTCCTGACTGCAGACTGAAAGTCAAACTGATCATTAAATAATTGATCCTTATGAAACACTTATTTGAGAAATACTAAAGACATTGAACTAAATGTCAATAAAATATATCAAAGTTTAATGTCTTCTCATTCTTCTAATTTATCAAACATACAATCCAAAGCACACAAATTTGTTATACAAATGAAATTATTATCTTTGTATGGCTATTGTGATCTTGCTGCCAATCACTAGCATTGCCTCCAAGCTCTTAAAGGATTTGTATTTGTGCATTTCTACTCTCTCGAATTTTAAGAAATTTAGATTTTTAAGAAATGTAAATTCAGTTAGTAATTGAATGCTGGAAGTTCATTTTAAGCTACAATGCATTTTATGAAAAAGGAAAGTAACTATAACATCTACTCTTTTCTCAAGCAATAAATTTTCAATCGTTTAGGCAAATATTTTCTGAAGAAAGCCCTTACCCAGCATCATGGTTTGCTTCCTTGGAACCAAGATGCTTTGAGTCATCTCTGTAAATCCACTTCTAGAAAAATCTGTGATATCCACTCCCTCAGCACCTGGCCTGTGGTCTCTGCAGACAATCTTCCAGTTGCACTGTGACATTTTAAACATTAGAAGTCAAGGTTGTGTTTGTTTTCTCCAAGATCTTAATTTTCTCCTCTTTCTAACAGTACAGTCAATGCAAGCACAATGTTGATTATATTATGAAGTAAAATTTACTGCATTGTAATGTTTTTAAACTAAGAATTAATTATCCCAAAGACAGTAAGAAATACTGGTAAGAGTGTCAGTTTTTCTATCAGAGGTGCTCTTCTAAGCTATTGTACAATTTAAGCATGGTGAATTTCTTTCAGTGAATATTTGAAAAATGAAAACATCTACTTAAGAAAGAAACATCTACTAACTGAAAATGTATAGCTACTTGAATGAATACGTGTGAACATATATGGGGGATTTGTGTGTATTATCATCATCTGTGCTGGTTAAACCAAAATATCTTAAATCCAATCATCAAGTTACGCCATAATTAAACTATTTGCCTTACTTCTGCATTTATCTATACCAATCAAGCTACTAAAAAAGAAATAATGCTATTAAAAAAGTGTTCTATGTCAACAGTTGATTTGTCTACATTATTGTTCCTTGAGTGGTTAGAAAACAACTCAAGCAATGTAGAGTTTTCAGGGAAGTTGCAGTTTTAGAGGCAGTATAATTTTTCACAAATCTAGGTGGATTTCAAATACTTCAATAATATTAGTAAAAATAGTTTGGTCAGCATAAGTCACAAGTAGGATCACTAATTCAGTTGCTCTGGCCTTACTGCTCCCTGTGGAAAGGCTAAGTAATTGCTAATGATTCTCTAGGAGCTAAGTTCACTTGCAAATGCTCTACAGCTTTCTAAAAATAAAATCGTCTGAAAGGCATTATTACTGAATGCTTTAACCTTTGAAAGTTAAAAACATAAGAGGACACTGAAAAGTAAGAAATCATCTCACCTCCCAGCCTCTGTCCCTCTCTTTCTGGAAAGGACGTGAGAAAGAGAAGTGTCTTAATTGGAGTTTAATTTTTGGCTGATATTAAACACCGTTCAATTAGTGCCCAATGTGGGGCACAAGAGGACTGAGATAACAGTTTTGACATAAGCAATTGTGTATTAAAAAGAGAGGTCCTTGGTTGCTGTAACTCAATCTGCTCCCGTGGGTGTGGTAGCTAACCCTGTAGATATTTCTGTATGTGCTCCTCCTGACTCTTCAGAGTAAAAACCTAAATAGCTGAGGAGATCAGGATCGCTTTGTTGCTGTACTGTGTGATATCAGTTTATGACATAATAACAGCAAAGACAATAGGGTCATTTGGGATATGTGTTCAGTGTTTTCCTCCTGCCCTGGACATGGGTATTACCTCTGCGAATTCATTAATAATCTTACCCAGCCTGTGGGGAAAGCAGGAGAGCATGTTTTTTCCAAATGTTTCACCTCCTTCTCCTCCTTAAGTCCTACTACAAGAGTGAGAATTTTTAATTCCCTCTGGACGGTAAGGAAAGCATGCTGCTGTCGCTATGTCTGTCTGCCAAGGTTCCTCAGTACAGTCTATAACATATTTAGAGTCAGGACAAAGATTTCTAGGAAAGTTGTCCAGATACCTGCCCCAGGGTAGTCATGAGGACCATGGAATGTAGAGGAGAATGGGCCAGCTTTTGAAGGAGTATTCTGCTCTAACAGTTTGGAAGAAATGAACAAGTACAGGACCCTTATAAGATGGCAAAATATTTGAAAGAAAATCTCTGTAGTAGTTCCAGGCAGGTGCAAAGTTATGCAAGGTGCTGTCCCCTGGCTACTGCTTATCAGATACTGCTGGTCACAGGGCAGTGCCCTTAGGGGAAGGAGGAGGGGAGCACACCAAGGAACCGTGGCTGCTCAAACTGTGCTGAACCAGAGGAACAACCCATGCCAGCAGCACTTGTCCCTATAAAGAAGAAATCCAAGACCAAATCAATTCATGCAGTGACTGATGAAGAGGATGCAGTACCCTCACAACCAAAGAAAGAGACAGGGCCAGAGATAACCACGTGATCTGTATCCCTGGGTGGGCTGACAGATAAGCAAAAAAAAAAAAAAAAAATTCAGCCAGCAGACAGGTGACAGCCCCTTCCCACCTGGGTGCTGCAGCACTGGGATGTCGTGGCCAATGGTGTGACACGGGATGGAAATGAAGCCAAGGAATTCAGATCTCTGTCCCAGCAGGCAGGCGTTGACCAAGGGATGGCAAAAGGACCAGAAATTCGTAGATTCTTTATCCCAGGAAATAAAGAGGAGTCTTGCATTTGCATGACGACTCCACCATTTTATGCCCCTTAATGCGGCATTTTAAAATAAATATCTGCCTTGTAGATCTGCAGCCTGGGATTTATTTTTGTTCATGGTATTAATATTACTATGTAGTAACCTTTGTGTGATTGAAACAGTTTTGAGCCTTTCAACAGCCAAGAAAAGATGTACTAAGGATTTTATGCTTCTGGCAGCATGGAATATAGAAAAATATTTCTAAAAAACTACTCATTTCTAAAAGCCATTTAATATAGAAAACAGGGAGTATTTGTACATAATCTGTTTCATTTAGCAAATATTTTACGAAAAAATATTGATAGTTTACTGTCAACCATAGAGTATAAAAACAAAATTTCATGTGGTAGATTGTTTAATTAACAGATTTTTGTGAGTTTTCATACTCTGATCCTGTAGTGATAGCCTTCCTGATCTACAAGCAAGTGCTAAGAGATGTCAGAATTATTTCTTTAAATATCCATTAGTGTCACTGGCTGATCACATTAGAAGTGCTTGGCAACACGTTCCTTTAGAGTGTCGAAACCATAATTTTCCCAAAATATTTTTTCAAAGCACATACTTTTTACATTGAAATGATATTATTTTTATGTGGTCCATTAACACTGGAGGTATTCCAGATATAGCAGCTGCAGAATATAGCAGTTTGAAAATAACACTTAAGTGTTTTAAAATGAGAAAAAAAACCCTAGCTTTCTAAGGTGTTTTAATTGTCAGTGATACTGATAGACACAAACAAAGGGAAACTGCTCAATATTAGCAAGCAATATCTCTGTCTTCAACAATTGCCTTAGGAACAAATCCCAGTGAGAATTTGGTGTTAAAATTTTCTCAGAGGAGCACTAAGAGCTTTAAGTGGTGGATGATAAAAAAAATAGTAGTATAACCATTTGCTGTTCTTTGCTGGGAGCAGACAACTGTCCATTTTCATACATAACTTTTAGGTTTTGTTTTATTTATTTATTATTTCTTTTTAAGGAAGAACTTAATACATTATAGTGCTTTAAACTACTTAACCAACTGAAAAAAATTGAGCTGGTGTTCATGGAAACACCCACCAATAATTTATTGCTTCATTATCTAAGATATATTATCAAAGAACAGATTGTTCTCTCATTCTCAGATTTTTTGGGAAATATGAGACATATCTTTGTTTCTTTTTTCTTTTTCTTTTTTCTTTTATTTCTTTTTTTTTTTTTTTTTTTTTTTTTTTTTTTTTTTTCATTTTCTTATCAACACCAGTATCAACCAGCACAAGTTCTCTCCGGCTTTAAGGTATTGTAGGAAAACTTCACGTCTCTTAGTCACTGCTTCATAAATTAGGAAGCTTCTGGCATTTATCCTGAGGCAGAAAATACGGAGCACTGGTAGAAGTGACACAGAGTGCTACTTCTACATTGTGTTTCCTGGTTGAATTTTATGACCTCACCTAATTTTCTTCCTCTTCATTTGGGCCTGTTTAACCTCAAGAAGAGCTGACTGAGATGGCATCTCAATAATGCATATAAATATCTAAAGGGTGGGTGTCAAGAACATGGATCCACGCCCTCCTTGGTGATGCCAACCATAGGACAATTTGGCAAAAGGCATTAACTGGTTCACAGAAAGTTCCACCTGAACATGAGAAAGAACTTCTTTACTGTGTGAGTGACGGAGCACTGGAACAGATTATCCAGAGAGGTTGTGGAGTCTCTCTCACTGGAGACATTCAGGAGCTGTCTGGACACAATCCTATGCCATGGGCTCTGTGTGCAATGACTGTGCTTGAGCAGGGAGGTTGGAGCAGATAACCCACTGTGGTCCCTTCCAGCCTGACCCATTCCCAACCTGACCCATTCTGTGATTCTGAGATTCTGTGAATATAGAAAAGGTGGAAATACCTGACATAATGAATATTTAGAGGTCACTCTCAGTACTATGGAGAAAGACAGCTGCACTGGATTATGTCTGCATTAAGAATTGAATATAAGTGCAGACATCAAAGGTTTTTACAACTCAGCTAGTTTAGTTTTTGTACTGTCTACAACAGTGGTGAAAAAATTACTTGTCGTGATAGACCATACTCATGAATAGCTTTTCATGATACTAATTTGACAGACTCCATAGTACATTAAAGGTCTTGTTTTAACCACGTTATGATGTCAGTCTATTCACTCCTTGAGACCTTACACTTCATGTGTTCTTGTATGAATCAAACCTGGGATTTTCATAGGCAGGAGTAAATAGTAGGTTCTTTTTAAAATCTACAATGGAATCCATTACTTCATGTAATTTTTGTAGCCGCTTGAAGTAGATAGAAAGGAACAATAATTAATTATACTCTTCTATATATTTTCAACACAAACTTCACTAGTACTGAGAATACTGAAAATGGTGTCATGAAAATATTGAAAATAGAATATAAAGTAGTAGAAACATAGATAATGGTTTACAGTTCTTCACACCTTTACAAGTCAGAAGTAAAGAATGCGAGATAAAAAATTATCCAATTTATATTTCAAATAGTTATTTTAAATTCTAGAATTAATATATGTAGGTTTTTTTTTTCTAAACTAACAATGAAATTCACTGTAGTAGGAAACATTAACAGTATTGTGCTTAATTTTTATCTGAATTCTTATTCTCAGCCAAGATTTAGGCAGAATACATTTTGAATAACAATGATCTTACAGAGTCACAAAGCAGAAATGTCATGGAGGGGAGATATCTTCCTTAACCCAGTGCAATATTGAAGTAATATTGCTTATTTATACAGTTTTGCCATAATAGTCAAAAAGTTCTTCATAACAATATTTAAGCAATTAACCATAACATTTCAGTCTCTTACAGCTGTGGAACTTAGAAGCCTTCTTGTTTCACCATTAGATTCAAATGCCAGTCCTAAGGCAGATAAGCTATCCGCATGCTTACATGCCTGGGTAAATCAGAACTAATAGAAGATGATGAATTATCTGGCATCATGTTCAATAATACTTTAATTGCCATTCCTAACTATAGCCATGTTTGTTGAAATTTAAAAGTTAGTTGATGTGACATAAATTAAAAAAAAATTCTAAGTGCAAAGCTCCTGAGTGAAAGCCAATGAAAGTGAAAGCTTATTAGTATCATTTATAATTGCAGAATAGTCTAAAAGCTTCACTGCTGATAATGAATTGAGGATAATACACAGCAATATGTGCATTATTAATAGTTATCTATGTATGAATAGAAACTTAGCCAGACTTGTCTGAAAGTATACTTCAAGGACTGCTCCTTAATGTTACATCTGAGGAACAGGTTTGTGAAAATGAACGTGACATTTATTATTCATTTAAGAATTGACAATAGGGAAAATCTTATTCCTTTTAAGTATATTTAACCTTGTGTAATGGTAGTATAGAGCCTTCAAAATCTCAAAGACTGTCCTTGGGACCAAAAGCACTCAAACAGCAAGCTGCCCTAAAAATTTCAGTTATGTCAGCTGTGGAGGTTATCTTTATGTTCTTGTACTCTGGGGAATCACCTTGGGATTTTAAAGGAATAAGAACTTTTGCCTAGCTGAACATATTCACGTTTGGGAACAGTAAAGTGATAATTTTTGCTGCCGCCAAATTATTCAGACTAATCATTTTTAACATGAAAGTGAAAGGTTTCACTGATAACACTTAATGACTGACAAGCAGTGCAGACATTTTGTGGTAGATATGTTTGATCAAATGTACTTACAATTTAAACTTCCACCGCTAATTCAATTTCCTATTTCCTGTCAAAGGTGTTGGCCATGCTATCCTAAAGCAGATCTTAAAAATTCACATTTTTCTCTGTTCAAAACAAAACAAAACAAAAAGATTAGAATAAAACTCTGAACCCCAAGACTGGTTCAGAAAGCACCGAACTGCATTACTAACATTTTCTACCATCCTCTAGAGCCAGATGCACTGGAGGTTACTGCTGCATATAGCTACACTGCAGTACAAACACATTTCACTATAAACTTTAAACTCCTACTATCTTAAAAAATGCTTTTCATTGAATACTTTCATCTTCAATTTTGATAAAGTGGTTTGCATTTTAATGAAAACTTTCCTTACTGTTGTACTAAGTTTAGTTAGGGAAAGTATCAATGCCCTTTCACCACCTATTAAAGCATTAAAGAAGTTTACTTTGATTCAGGAATTGCTATAGATCAGTAAAGTGTTTCTCTGGGAAACAGACAACCACAGTGTCTCAACATCATTTTTTTTTTCTGTGTCCAGTGCACATTCTACACCTATGCAACATTTGTTAATGAAAACTGAGTGTAGGTCTAACATCACAAAAAGTTTTCCAGATTCAAAGACTTTCACAGGTCTATAATCTTTGTAGTCACTGGGATCAGTCTGCTGTGTGGCTGTTTCTTCAAAATATGAGAAAAATACAGGAAAATACATAGCATTTGGTGATTCAATTGCCATTACCAGGACTCAGGACAAGCCTTGTGTCAGGTCTTACACAGCTGCCTGCCTATCAGCTAATCCCTGTTCTCAAAACCTGGTAATATCTCTGGCTGCAAAGAGGGACATCTCTGCAGATGTGAAAAAAAAACCAGTAATGACTGGATGAGCACCACAAATCACCAGCACCTACAATTTTGACCCCTGTTATTTTGATGGATTGATTTGTCTTTTTCCTCTCTTCCAGATAAGCAAATGGATATTTAAACAACTATAAAGCACTAAATATATGTTAATTGTTGGAGAAATGACACTGATAACAGCTTAGCAGGGAAGAAAGGTGGTCTAGAGAAAAAAAGTAGTAAAAAAATTTTAAGTGTGTGTTACAAATGAGTGCTGAAAGGAAGAAGGAAAAAAATATGTCTGACAAAGCAAGAATAAAAAGGAAAGAACAAAAAATTATCTAGAAGCATAAATACAGAAACAATGTGAGAGAAGAGAAATGCACAAAAGTGTAAAAGAAGGTCAGAGATTAGAAAATTATAATTTTGAATTCAGTTGTCACAAGAAATTATAGATGCTAGAAGTTTAAAAGAGTCAAAAAAGACAAAGTTGCATCCATGGAAGAAAAAAATAACTTTAAGGACTTCTAGATATAAAGGATTTATTCCTGGCATTTGAATGTCTGCGCTGTAAAATACTGAAGAAATGCAGGAGAATTTTAAGGGGAGCTGCTAGTTTCAATTACTATATTCTTACCCTTTCTCCATGCTCTCCTGGCTATGCACTAAACAAGTAAGCAATGAAAACACTGCCATCATTCCAGACAATTAATTAATCCTAAAGATAAGAGAAATAGCTTAACATTTTTAACAGTACTGGAGATCAGTTCCTAATCAGCAGCAAAATAGGAAGACAATTATAACATACATTGGTCACTAAGATGCAACAGATCTTACAGAGAATCAGCTTACAGATTTTGTCACAAGTTCTGTAATGCAGCTGATTTAAATATTTCATATAAAGATTTTTCAGTATTTCCATCAAAAACTGTGGATTTAACAATATCGAATTATTTCAGGTAAAAATAACTGATTTTGTAACTACTAGAACATTTCTACTACATTTATCCAAATTACTTGGTTTAGCAAGTTTGAAATCTATTTCAACTACATTGTTTGACTTTTATTATGTAATTTTTGCAAGAAATAAAAGGGCTTGGACTTCATCATGAGAAGTAAATTTAATGTGAAATAAAGAAGCTATAAGAACCCCCATGTTAATAACCCATCGCCTTCACTCCTGGCATTATATTAGCATTTGATCCAACATTATATTCACTAGTAGTAAACACAGGAATGAAACTATCAGGTTTTGTAGCTATTAAATTACAAACTCCTTCTGGTTTCATCTTCAGATTTTCTTTTACTATAATTAAATACATGGATTTTTTTTTTTTTTTTTTTTTTTTTTTTTTTTTTTTTTTTTTTTTTTTTTTTTTTTTTTTTTTTATTTTNCATAGGATACTTCTGCTTCTGTTTTTTGGACAGGGCAAAAGAGAATTTGAGCTGCATACCTTTTCAGTCTACAGTGGGGCTATATGGAGAAGAATTCTGGGTGAAAAAAAAAAAAAAAAAAGAAAGCAGAAAAAGACATATGGATTATTGATACCCTAAATCAAGGAAGCAACTGCAGCTCTGCAAATCCCAGAAGCCAATGCCTTATTCTGAAGTCAAGCCCAACTATATATTCTTCTATAACTACCATGGACATAAGAAGATAAAAGCTTCAGTTCATATGCAAGCCTAAATTCATATCAGATAGAAGTAAGGATAGTATTATGCAGTATTTGAATATCCAAGATGGAAAATTGAACCCATATTTTTCTGTATTTTCTTTTCAGCAATGCAGAGCTTCGTAAATTATCTTTCAAGAAGAACACATCATTTTAGCTCATATTTAATTCTGTCATCTTGAAATTCATGTCCCTCTGAAAAGAAACATTGTAATGCAACAGATCTGCCTGAAATATGTTTTGGACCATGTTTTATTCAATATTACCCCGACAGTAAGTAAGATGCTTACACAGCATTCTGCAAATGACTTGTACATTGGGAAAAAGAAGTCATTGGGAAAATGGAAAAACAAATCCACTGAGATTCCTATAATTAAACAGAAGAGGGAAGTAGAGAGCCAATGTCAGTACAGTTTCAGTCACTGGACTTCATCAGGGCTATTTTCAGATTACACAAAATGAGTGAAATTATCTGAAAATTAATGACAGTTTCTGTGCAGCAAAAGTTTCACACAAATAATACTGAAATGAATTTGAATGAGCTATGTGAGAAGAAAGAATAGAAAAAATATTTTAAAAGAACATAACAGTTTCCCCTGCTTATCCATCAGATATCTGAGAGAACAGCCAAGTAAGAATGATTTCATATTTACAGCAGGGTTGTGGTTGCCATTAAGAAGCTGAAGGCATTCAGCAAGTGTTAGTCTAAAAGCTAGGATAGATACTATCTCAAATATTATGAGAATACTAAACCAGAATCTCTTGGGGTTTTATAAAGATGAACATTTGAGAATTCTTCACCTCATAATCCATGTGGAGGAGAAATGGCTTAGTGTGTCTACCTGTCACAAGTGTGCCAGACACTGTATAACTTCATCATTGGTGCTGGTTCCTTTCAGATCATGTTTTCAGTCTTAAGTATAAGAGGAAAATCAGATCAGCAAGGGTGAGAAAGACAATCACATGTCAGCATGATGGGCCCTGCCTTAAACTACCGAATAGTTATCTAGTTTTGAAAAATTTCTATGAAATATTTAGACTACCAATTCGTGTGGTACTCTTGAGTACTGTACACTTACTATGGAAACAGCAATGAAAGAAAGTGCCTCTTTGAAAACAAGAATGGTTGAAAGCTAATGGCAACAAGTTTTGAGGCTGCTCTTGTCAGACACCAGATTGCGGAAACTCCATGGAATAATGTACCTTTGCCTTTTGTTAGGGATGTCCAAGTCACAGAACATGTTTTTAAAAGGGAAAGCAGACAACAGTTTATTAAAGTGTCTAAAGGTAATTTTTTGAGTTCTTGCCAGGAGCCTTGCTTTGTTATTTTGCAAAAATTATTTTTCCCTGATATTTTTAAACTCCAATTGTTTTTCCACTTAATTGTCTTCAGTGAATTTTCTGGAGTGTGGAAATAAAACTGACATTCCATTTCATTCATGTTTTCATGACTATACATAATTTTTGACCCACTGCATGGACAGTACACTTTTTGCACCATTTTACTGAGCTTCACAGCGTGAAAAGATATAGACTGTGGAAACAGAGCTGTCAGCCTAATTTAAGAAACAGCAACAGCAGCAGGAAAATAACAAAGCCAGCTAACCCTTTAGTCCAAGGAGTGAAACTACAGCAGCAGCAAATGCAATCCCTGCTGTGAGGGAACATTTCTTGTGTATTGCTTTCTTGACTCTTTCCTGGAAAAGATTTTTTTTTATTCAGGGGGATTATTCCTTACTTGATTTACAAAGAAAATAAAATCAATAGAACTGAACCAGCAGCCTGAAAACATACTACTAGGTTCCCTTTAAAAGTCTTATTTAATCACTTCTCCACATCCACACTGACTTTGTAATTAATTGTGTAGATCTGAGAATTTCTGCCTTGAGTTCTTCCTGCTTCTCTTGAAATTACCCTTCTGATTTTTGGGTCATAGTCACTCTTAATGAAGTTCCACTGCCAGTACAAGAGCAAGCAAGGGAATATTAAATTTCACTGTTCTGTGATTGCACAGACCAATCAATCTCTCATTCCTGAACATGGAGTGAAAAAGACTGCCCATTTTGATAATTCACTGGGAATTTTGTGCAATAATGAATCAAATCAATATCCTGACTACTATTCTTTGATACTGATAATATGTACAAAACCTATATGCATATACCTATAAGCTTTTGAAATAGAAAGCATTTGAGCTGAAATATATGTTACCTGATTCATAACTGTCATTTCCAGAGACTTCCTTGAGGCCATTTACAGGATCTTAATTTTACATCTTTGAAAGGGACAGAAGTGTCAGTACACTGACACTTAATATGAGAACTAATGTATTTTCCTAATTTATTAAATGCATGATAACAGCACAGTTCTTGCTATTACTGGTGACAATTATTCTGTTTTTCTTTCCCATACCTCTGTTTAAACTTTCTACTGCACCACAGAATTCTTTTTCCAGGAAGTGCCCTAAAAATCATCATGGTATCTCAATATTCTTAAATCTTTAAGACAAAAGGTGTGAGAGATCCCAATCAATCTTATCTCAGGGGAACCAGGTAGACAGAAGTCCAGGTGTGCCCCAGTTCTTCTGCCACAGCACATCACATATTCATAGAATCATAGACTGGGTTAGAAGGAACATTAAAGATCATCTAGTTCCAGTCCCACTGCTGGGAGCAGGGACACCTGCCACTAGAATGGGTTGCTCAAAGCCTTATCCATTCTGTTCTTTAACACATCCAGGTATTGGAGACCCACAGCTTCTCTGGGCAACTTGTGCCATGTCTCACTGCCCTTGTAGTAAAGGATATCCCCTTACAGCCCTTGTTTGATTTTAGTGCATGAACACAGGCACCCACATCGTGGCAGGCAATTCCTGCTCTGGAGAATGGTGTCCATCCACACTGGAACTCCTTTAAACTTTCCTTGCCATTTTGAGTTCAGTGACCTGGCAGTGGATTTAAGAAATATTATGTAACAAGTGCGGTGCTGTTTTTTTTTTTTTAAAAACTAACTGTTAAATTCCTTACAGGGTTGTTGTGCACCCATGCACCTGTGAAGCAGCCCTCAGTGGAGAATTTTCTGGATCTTCTTAAAGAAGAAGTGTTTTCATGCTCAGGGCTGAGCATGAAACAAGGTCTCCAGTAGAAAGTTGCAAGGTCTCTCCCTCACAAAAAGTAGTTGCATTGTTTTGTTTTCTTTTCCAATAGGAGCTAAATATACTTATCTTTAACTTTTATCTTGATGATGAATAACCAATATTGGTCTTGTTTTGTGTATTCTTCTCTTAAGCCTCTTGCATAATAGACATAAATATGAATACATGTATCCACTACAAAATTTTCTGTTGAGCTCCCCACGAACAAAAAAAGCTGGAGGCAAAATTATGAGCTGGTGTAATAACACTGCTGCCACAATGAGTACAAAATCTATGTCCTTTAAAGAGTCTGAATTTGTAAAGAGCAGAATATATATTATTAAACCAACTAATGAACATGGAAAACAGCAGACACTTCTGAACACATAAATCTCCTACATGTCCCTGCAAAACTTCTCCCTATAAAGGGCTTCTCTTCCTAAAACGATGCTTAAATTATATCCTCCAGCCTAACAGAATATTTCCACTAATGGTGTATTTTAATTTGGGGACAATGTGGTATCTAGATCAGTTTATTAGTCTGTAACTCCTTTCTCAGGAATATTTTCTTCCTTTCAGCCTAGATAACCTCCAGCCTAATAAAATATTCACTTTTTCCACACTACTTTAATGTCTTACAGTCTTGTCATGGATGATCAAAATTACAACAGTATTTCCATTCTTGTGACGACAGTAAATTCTGGAGTATTCAAACTTACTTAAGTAGCGAATTGTCATGTATCAAGTTTGGCAGGTTAACTTCACTCAGAAATGCTCCTCAAAGAGTAATCTGCAAAAAATTTGCCATCACAAAGATGAATGTTGTGATGGTCAGAAAAGAAACATATGTACTAGTCTGTGCTCAGAGTTTAGAACCTGTAGACAGCTCTATTAACTTGTAGATAATGGGCACTCTGGTCAAGGCATGATCACAGGGGCTTCAACTCTGCCAGAGGCTCCAAGCTACAGGGCAGCCCTGGTCCTAGGGGCCAAGGGCAGCACCTCCAGCCCCACAAACAGTGGGGACCACACCAAGCAAGCTGGACAGATCTGCTCCTTGCCCACAGGGAGGCATGACAGAAATGACTCTGCAAAGGAGGCTTCTGATATCTAGGTTCGTTCCTTGTCCCCTGGAATTTGCAAAATAGCATTTGAAAATCAGGTTTGGTTTTAGACATTTCCCTTTTTAGATAAAAAGACATTAATCTCTCTTTCTCTATGAACCTAAAATAAATAGATTAAAATAAAATAATATTGATTGGAAAGCTTCAAAATTCATTTTCCCAGTCAACCAAACTGTGCAAAGCATTTATGCAGGGCTAGCAATTTCAGCAAAATTATAGGTTTTCTGGAGGTGTATATAATTATTGACATTCTTGTCTCAAATTCCACTTCAAAACTATCAGAAATCATAGTCTGGTCTTTACAGAAGACTTAGGATTTTTCATATTGTCTTTTTTCTCCTGTGGAGAATTTTGATGCATTTTTTAGAAGAGAGTATTTTTCACCCAAGTTAGAGGTTTTTGTTGTCCCCCCTGAAGAAGACTTGGTCCCACATGCTCAAATCTCCTGCTCTGTAGCCTGAGTGACCTCTCTGATGCTAAGCAGCTGGGGTATTTTTCCCTTGAGGGAAAAAAAAAAAAAGTCTTTTGTCCTTAAGTACAAAAATGTCAGTTTTCCATACACTTCTGTGTCCTATATATTATCTCAGCAGAGGTACAGTCCACGTGATTAAACTGTAATGTCAGGCTACATTTTCCTCATGTGGCTTATGCTGTTCCTTTATCAGGAGAAAAAGTATTGATGATAATTCTGTTGTCATTAACTTAGGTGTCTTGTATTAACCAGTTTCCTGCTCTGTTCTTTTACCAACTGACAATACTGATACCTGTTCTGAATGATACTCCAAATTTTAATCTTCTGAACCTTGGAGTAAATATAATTGATAAAAGCGAAAGCTTACAGGTGCTTTTAAACTTAATTGCAGATATTTGAGAAGAAAAAAGAATGTGAATGTAGTCAAGAACTTTCTTTTATAAGCATATGTCACTCATTCTGTGAGCAGACCAGAATATTCACAAAACACATTTTGTCAGGAGTTACTTTTAGTAATTACCCCTGTCAGGCAGAAAGAAATCAAAGTTCATGCATTTAAAGTAAATGTTCTCTATAATCAACACCATGTTGGTCCACAGTTTGAAAGAATAGGCTTCTAGAAATATGTAGAACCTATTTCAAGATAGTAACCTTGTTTAGTATCAAATGTCAAAAGACCCCTATAATTTACTTTTTAGGCTGCTACAGGGTACAAGAATTAATCCAAAATAACAGTCCATCTCAACTGCATATTCAGTTCTCCACAAACCAATAACTAATGGGACATAATGACTTTTAATTTTCTGTTTTAGCTGAAGTTCATGGAGAAAATAAAAACTATGCTATTACTATCCACAGAATATTGAGTATACTTCCCTTTATAAAGACTTAATTTTTCGTATGTTTGTGTCTATGTGAGATGTGTTCTTGATTTATTTGAGGCTTTTAGAACATCTAAAAACCCCTGTGATTTTAAAATAGTTTTAATAAAATAGCAACACATTGTTAAACACACAGGAACATGAAGAGAATTAAACATTATGAAAGCTTTCATCCTGCAAAATTTTCTGAAACATCAGTTTCACTTTCAATTTTCAGACATATGGACTTGGTGCCTGTTTCTTCTCCACATTTAATGTTTCTGTTGTAAGACAGGAATTTTATACACTCTGAGACTTTCTGAATCTTACACTTTAATCTCCTGTGAATGCAACACTAAGGGAAGATAGAAAGAACAGAAGAGGGTAATATTTATCAACACCTGAATGTTTTCCTCAAGTTAAGCAGATCATGGTTGATCAAACACACATACGGTGTCAGTACTGTCTTAACAAGAACATGCTTCAAGATAAACCTTGCCTATTTTCCATTTTCAAAAGTCTCAGTTACTGAAGTGTAAGCCAATGTTGACTCAAAATCTGGTGATTCTTTGCTTCCAGAATGTTTGTATGCTGCAAATTCTTATATTCTGTGTTTCGATACTTGGGAAAGTATATTCTGCAAATTATTAGCAGTTCTAAGGGTAAATGAACAATTTGTGTTTCAAATCAATTTGCAGTAAAAGGATCTGTTTCACACAATTTTGTTATTTAAAATAACAATTTTGTTATTTAAAAGATATGTGAAACATTTCTCCTTAAAGTCAACCTTTCATACTGCAAGTGTTTAAATATCAAATTTATCTTCCTTGATGTGCCATAAAATGTAAAATGCCATAGTTAAAACTTTGACCTCCTTAGACTTTTTGATAACTGCTAGATGTAATTTCAAATAATTAATAAAATCACTTTGTTAGTTTAAGTTTCACACAAAAATTCAATACCACTCTCCCCAAACATCCTGTCAAGTGGGAAGTAAGGAAAAGTAAGCCTACGGAGTAGGAGAGAGAGAGAGGAAAATGTGAGGGACTTGTGATTTTGCTGGTGTCTGGAGTTATGTTTTGGTGTAAGACGTGGAGAAAGTGTTCTGGAACACAGATATAATGTACCTTTCTGTGAGTCTTTTTCAGCTCTGAGGTGAGGCAATATTCTCTTTCACTCTGAATTATTTTGTAGTTCAAAACTAAAAATCTGGGAAATTTATCCTCACGATCTGTAGACAAGAACAAGCATGATGGCAGCCTGAGTGTTTTAACAGCTAAACCTTTAAATGTCACTTTAGGCACCTTCTGAGAATAGCCTTTTGATGGTTTTTCCTTAAAAACAACACAGAGAAGTCACAGTCCTGTTTTGCTGGCAGTGCATGAAACCCTGCCGAAGTGACAAAGGCCTCACAACAGAAATCTACTGTCCTCAAAGTGGCCTGTGCTTCTCACATCTCCAGCCACTCATGTTCAAGGACCAGATCCTTATCTGATCAATCCACCTAATGCTTCCACAGTAAATGCATTACTTTTATTTATACCAAAAGGAAGGACTTTTGTGGATAAAGAAAACTAGAGAACAGTCTGAGAAAAATAGAATTTGAGGAATTGCAAGTGTGTTTACTGATCTCCTTGTAGTGGAGTTTTTTAGGGATTTACAAGGCATCTTTGAGTTTTTGGAAAAATGAAGGAGAAATCTGTTGGAGACACAAAACATAACTTTGCATTATTCTTTGTCAGGAAAATACAGATCTCTTTCTGAAGATCATACATTGAGAAGCTGCATTGTTAGCAAATGCCACAAGCTCAGCAGCAATAGTTGTAAGTAGCAATTCAGACAACAGATTTTCTTTCCATTCCTTGTACATTTCCTTAAGTAGAGATTTATCTAAAAGCCATTTTTGGACACTGTCCCGGAGCAGAGGCTTCCTAATTATTTTTGAAAAATAGTACCAATAGCGTCACTACACATCTCATATATTAAAAACATTCAGCATTCCCCAAATTTTAATGGTGAAACAAATTACCACAAATGGATTCACTTGGTTGCAGAAGTTAATTTTAGAGGTTGAAAACATTAATGTCTTACTTCAATGAGCTTTTAAAAGCATAGAACATAATGACTTTTCTGTGCATTGCTTTTAGTATGTTGCTGAATATTAAAAATAAATTTATTAGATAATAATATGTATCTGCTATCAAGAAAAGTGACCCAGACTGGAAATGTTTCTATTTAACATAATAGATTTTCTACAATAATACTTTCTTCAAAAAGTCATCACCAAAGGACTGGTTTTTCTCACACTACATAACTTCTAGTACATAACTGAACTGAACTTGCAGGAGAATAAGCATAATTTTCTTGTGAGTCAATAAACAGGATTAACTGGTGAAGATTAAATTGTTTCTTTTATAGACCCACCGTGCAAGGAAAAAAAAATTAAGTTACTTTTTAAATTACTATTACTTCCTCAAGCTGTTTCCTACTGAGTTACCAGACCTACAGTTACACATCACATCAGGGAACACTGAATTTCACAGTAGCTGCTACGTCTGCTTTTACAGACAAGAATGCAGCAATAGTTTAGATATTAAAATTAAAGTGCTGCAGTTGGACTACAAAGAAAGATGTTTGCATACTAACATAGTTCATATAGAATTCTGTATTCAGTCTATCATTTTTATAATGTCTATGAACCAATAGTATTAGTTAAATCAGGATAGTTAGTTAAATTAGTTAAATAAGCAGTGGAATAATTATTTTAGGAAGAATCAAAGTCTTTTGAACTTTGATGAAACCTTTATCGTTCTAATGACTTGAAGCTGCTACTGGCCTGCTGTGACACTAGATTCTTGTGCAGCAATTTCTTCACGTGCCCGAGAGCTTCTGATTAGACTTCATGTGTGTAAAAATGTGATCAACAGCTTGTAGGCCTCTTATCCTGTCTGTGTCTACTAACTCCTGCCCTCTCTGTGTCCAGTGAGAAGCTGCACCTGTAAAGGTGCTGGGCAGAACGCAGCTGTCCCTAGAGCCCAGTCTGCCCCTGCAGGACCCCCCTGCAACACCTGCAGAACGTGGCTCAGTGCCTGGAGCTGATGTTCAAATTTCTCAGCACTGGTTTTCCTCTGATCTTTTACTCACAAGGTGTTTTTTGGTTCATTGCTAGACAATTACTTCAGACAATTCAAGCTAAGTGTGAGGCTTAGAAGAGAATTGATCGTGCAGCATACTTCCAAGATGCTGAGGAAAAGGTTTCCCTGATTGCTTTTTGTAGGTATATTCCTTGCCTTATTTAAATTATGCAAATAAAGAGGATTTATGTCAATGAGCAAGGTAGATCTTTAATTTCATTATCTACTTGCAGATTTATAGTCTATGTTTAGTTCAATTTTCACACAAAATAAGTTTTTAATATCAGCAATTAATTAATATTTGTCTTTTTGGAAATAAACGTCAAAACATTTTTTTATCCCACTGTGTAGTGAAGCACAGAAGTGACATGAAGAGACTTGGCTAGTGTCATACAACAGGTATGTCCAGTCCTATCTTTTTCAACATGATTTCCTATGCCAAGTAAAAAAAAAAGGGGAAATCTGCCTGCTTTAATTTCTAGACAAATGTATTTTCTCTAGAAATGTAAATATCATTTTTCTTCTTCACTTTTCATTCTGAAAAGCAAATGAATTCCTCCCGTATTTGTCATAGGTAGCTGCAGTTAATAAAATGTCTTTTAAAAATGAAGTACCCATATTTTAATAATTCATTTCAAATATAATCTCATGCAAATTTTTGCATGCACCAACCACAGTTCCGAGCTATCTGATCAAGCAGCAAATAAGCATTTTCCTCTGATATCTCAGATCAGCTTTAGTATTCCATGCCTACAGAAAAATTCTTCCTCGAGAATTGTCTATGCTCAGAAACCAAAACAGAATATGATTTTCTTTGATTCAGCTTTCTCTTCAAGCTGTTTCTGCACAGCACTGAACATAGTTTTCTAAACTACAACATTTGTGTGTGGAGGACAAATGCATCAAAAGTATGTACAATAACACCATGAGAGAATTATCACCATAATATACATATGCATAAATCTAGCTTTCCATTGTACATGTTTACAAAAAATTCTCTGTGGAAATGTACAGTGATGCAAATTTCAGGATATCAATCTTTGAATCTTTATTTTTAGTTCTAACTGGAGTTTATTAATCAACATATTTAGTGTGTCAATAAGTACTCTAGGGAAAATTTTAATGTAGTTGTGCAACAACTTGGAGATTTATTTCTAATGCTCTGATGCATTTGTTCAAAGGTTTTGTAAGGAGCTGTGATGAGTCAGATGGTCTCCACAAGAAGAACTGTTAGAAAAGTTGCAAACTATGTTCAACTGGTTTTAACATGGTGAGTTAACTTTGCTAAAGGCCAGACTCCCACTTGGCAGCTTACTCCCTCCTCCTACTCAGCAGGATGAGGAGAAAATAGGATGAGAAAGACTGTAAGGAAATACAAACAGGGACATCACTTACCAATGACTGACACAGAGAAAATTAATTTAATCTATTGCCCTTTAGAATAGATTCAAATAGTAGGAAACAAAGATAAACATTAAAATATACTGTTTCTCCCCACTTGCCTATCTTTAACTTCACCCCTTCACTCTGCATATGAGCTCTGGAAAATTTAGAGCAACTCAGTTCAAAGAAAGAATCTGTCTTTTGTAATGCTAATAACTTACCTTTTTTCTTACATACCTTCTACAAGATTCTTACATACCTTCTCTATCACACGCCCTCAATAGAATCACAGATTCATAGGAGAAGCTTATGTGCAAGGGACCTACAAGGAACATCAAGTCCAACTCCTGGCCCTGCACAGAAGAACCTGAAGGATCACACCATGTGCCTGAAAGCATTGTCCAAATCCTTCTTGAACCTCATTTCTCTGTGATAGATTATGCTATAAGATAATCAGTACTCTTATCTAAGGAGTAGAACTATTTTTCCCCCATTCCAGAATGATGTTTTCTCAGATTTGATCAAACTTTAAAGAGTTTCTTAAATTAAAGTGAACTTTGAAATTCAAGTGCATAACTGTAACTGCAGTAAATCAACACCATTTGTAGCACTGTAAATAGAGCTACCAAGAAAGCAGAATTATTGAGCCATAGACAGATGGTATCTGAAATTCTGTATTCATTGTGCTGGTTACCAGCAATTTTATAGGATTTTTTTTCCTGGCTATAATAACAGCTAAATGTTAATGAAATGGCAATTCTGCGATTTTCTTTGACATCTACATTACCTAGTGTGTTTTGGATTTTTTAACTCTCTAGCACTTAGCATCTGTGTTATCTTGGAGCCTCGGGTTTCATGGCATAAAAAAGTAACAATCTTGTCCTCATTTATTCAGGGAAAAACTTCAGAGTACAATCAATAAAAGGTAATAAAAAAAAATTAAAAAAAAAAAAAAAAAAAAAAA
>WEIU01005094.1:80397-104105 GCA_013389925.1 Aegithalos caudatus | reverse complement strand
AAAAAAAAAAAAAAAAAAAAAAAAACCACAAAGATAGAAACCCATTTGGAACCCAAACTGATTTATAAGACAATTCAGCAGCTTTAGAAAGCCTTGGGGACTGGCAATGCTAGGTGCAAACTTCCACAGTGCACCTGGTTTTTCTTTTTGAAAATTTTTTTGGGGGGAAGAAATTATGATTTCATCTGATTTAAGACATATTACATAGAAAAGAGCACTTCTGGAACTTGACTATTTCAAGACTCTAAAATAATAACTCTGAAATAACGATGCTGACAGAGCAGATGTTGAGAAGGCTGAAGGCTTGAAAAGATGAGTAAGAGATTTATCTCTGGAACAGTTATTCTTGAGGAGGTTCAGCAGGTAATATCAGACAGAAAACAAATATTTTTTCCAAAGAAGACAATAAAATCCCTAGAATTCCAAAGAGATTGGTTATTGCAAAATAGGGCAAATTATGCATCATATATTTTGTCTGAATCGTATTGTATATTAAAACACATGCTATATATGTAGTTGTAATATATCAATAATGTTTAAACTGTTTGATGACTTTTATAATTCATAAGCTTTTCAGCCAAAATATTACAGAAAATGTATATAAGAATAGAGTAAAAGTACTAGTTAAATTTTAGATCAAATTTACTGAAGAGTTGGCTAGGTTGTTCAATAAGCACTTTCAGCAAACATAAGCTGGCACAGATACTGGAAAAAGCATTCCTTACCACCACTAAAAACATGCTCCTATTCTCATTCCTCCAATCCTTATATCAGCACAAATGATTGGGTGTGCTTAGGCAGTGTGCAGCAAGAGAGCTGCACAGATAAAAATGGAAAGAAGAAGAAGCAAAGGAATAATTTTCTGTCAGATCAGATCTAGCATCCAACTCACTACTTTGACACATGAACAAATTTTGGACACAACTGAGCCTTGAGAGCAGGGAGCATACAGGTAAGGAGTGAGAAGGACTTTTCTGGTGGAAGTGGTGACCTGTAACTGCTGAAATGGCTGCTGAGAAATTCCCATGTGAGAAGTGCCAGACTCATACTGTGGTATAAGCTTACTGTGCTGGTTCAAATATTTTCTAAAATGACAGCTTGATTTTATTAGCAGCATTTATTTGTTGCAGGATTATATTGGCAAGTAAATCAGACAAATATGCAGTAAAGATCAGAATGAATAACCTATAAAAATCTTACTTTTCTTTTTTGCTATGTTATAGGTTTCCTTATACTTTAGCCTGGATTCCATGATTTTCACCTATTCAATTATACTTCCATCTTAGGATCTACACCTGGTTATACAGCGAAAGGAGTAAGTGAGGTGTTATTTTAGGCCATTTCCACCGAGATGTGGATTAGTCTGGACTCATAGTTCATTCTGCTATATGAGGAAGACTCTGCTGTGGGCCTTCTTGGAGCTGAAGAACTTCTTTAAGTCTATTTTTACTACTGGTAGAATGGCTGAGAATTTTCAGGAGAATTTAAAAGAGGATTTCAAACAAAAACTTGGTTTCAGTTAAGAAGTCACAGAGGACATACTATTCTGCTTTTTAGAGGCTGTGTTTTAAAGGACACACAGCCATTTCCAAAATTCGTGAAAATATACGCTTCCATATTGTTGGAGCCTCCTTTCAATATCTTTCAGGCTTAGGTTAAAAACAGAATTATCTTCCATCTGAAGCACAAGGCCTTCTCATATAAAATAATGTACATTAATATATTTAGAGGTAAAGATGCATCATAGCCCCTTAGGAAGTGATGAACTTCTCCCTGTACAGCTTGTTCTCTGATAGTGTATGAAGCTGGAAGAGAGAACTGTATCTGCTCCTTTTGGCAGTAAAGCACCATATTTTAATACTGTCATATTTCAAGTCTTATCATGCCTATAATTGAGTATGCATAGTATGTAAGTCTGCAAGTGAGTAGGCAAGGAGTGGTTTTGTGTCCTTTGCTGTAACATCAACACAAGGACAGCTGCAGCTTGGCCTCCTAGGAGTTCTGGAGATTAACTATCCACTGGTCTTAGAGACAGCTATATCAGCTGCAATATAAATTTTACTGCTTTGAAGCTTAAATATACAGAGAATAAAACTGCTGTGGCATACATATGCCAAAGCAGAGAAGGAATAGTTTTCAAAGTACTAAACAGAAAATTTGGAGCTTGCAATTAAAAAAAGCAAGCAACAAGAAAGAGTATCTAGGGTTTACAAAGTAAATTTCCAATCTATCACAGGAATTTCATTTCATATTGTGGCAAATTAAAGCCCTAATAAATTTTTATTAATCACACATTTTAATAGAAAGAAATGGTGAAAGCTTCATGAAACTGTGTCTGGTTCATGTATATTTTAGTTCTTCCAGTTCTTCTACTGACACTGATACCAGAACAACTAACCCATTCATCCAGATGTTTGCTTTCCAGTGAGGGAAGGAACCATCCATCTCATTCTTCTGATTACTGACATATGGCCATTTCTTACACCAAATCAGCCTTTGGTTAAAAGGCACCTCCATTAGCATTTATGCTAACCCCCTTCTCAGAACTGGTCTAATTTTACCACGTTTCTCCAGGCTAGGTGCAATCCTGAACACCTTGCAGGCTGGGGAGTCCACAACATCTGGAGCCAACCTGATCCTCTTGGTTAAAGGTTTCTTTATCTCTAAATGGAGTTTTTCTTGTTCCAGCCAGTGCCTGTTGCCTCTCATCCCACTGCTGTGCACCACCAAAGAGAATCTGACTGCTTCTTTCTGTCATCCCTTCAGGGATTTGTAGGCAGCAGTAGTGTCTCCCCGGAGGCTTTCTCTTCTCCAGACTGGGTAATGCCAGAACTTTCTGTTGCTCCCATTCCTCGGCCACAGAGCTGCCCTGCAGAGGCCAGCCCTGTGAGCACCAGCCCTGACAGCTGTGCCCACCCTACCCGTGACAATCAGGTGAAAAGGTGCTGAATGCATAGGGAGGAGAGGAAATTGGATGTATGGCCCTCTGTTATATCAGCCTTCTCTCACAAAAAAAAAACTAAAGACCATGCAATTTTATACCAAGGCTTGCATTTATTTTTGGTGAGAATAATGAAAACTGGTTCCTCTGGCAGTTAAACAACAGTAAGTGAAGTTACAGTATTCCTTGAACTGACTAAACTTTTTGGGTTAAAAAAGAAAAGGTAGGGTCAGAATGGAAGAATTGTGCATATTTGCAGAATTCTAGCCATTTGTCAAGGCTTTTGCTAAACACAGGAAATTTTGGGCTGATCTTACAGTGATAGATGAGCTGTAACTTGAGAAAAGGCTTGACTTTTTTAATCACTAAAATATGAGTTATAAGAAAAATATTCCAAAATAAAGATTTTTGAATGAGCTTTATATTACACTGGATGAAGGGCATTTTTGTGTATATGAGGAAGGTAGATTAGTTATAACACTATTTTTAAAATTGTGCTGACTACATTTAAATTTATAATGTCTCTTGGAATTAAAGTATAAATATTTATGAATTTTATTATTAATTTCTGTAACAAGTCAGATTTTATTTGAGTATTTCTGGAGCAAAACTATTTCCTTGGATAATGGAATCCAAATGATTAAATAAAAATGTCCATTTATAATAAATATCTAAAAAGAGAGTTTGCAAATAGTTGTTTCCTTTGGTTTTTATCCTCTATTAATACCTATCATAATAAGCTGTGAGCTGAAAAAGGTCATTTGTAGTATGACAAAGCAGTTCAGATGGTGAATTAAGCCCTTAAATTATATGGAATGTTAGAATCATTTTTATCAGAACAAATCAAGTTTAATCCCCCCAAGAGGGCTGACTTTCTAGACATTAAATATAACCAAAGGAAATATCTTTAGAACTTGAATGTCTTTTAATCTGTTGTACTGAAACTAATGGCAAATAATTTCTTAAAATGTCCTTTTTATGAACTATTTTTGTCTGTGTAATGGGCTAAATGCTCTGGAAGAAATCTGCAGAGAACTATTACCAAGCACCAGAAATTTAGAATTGATTCATTACTAAATTACAATTTAATGGCTATTAGAAATTATCTAATACTACATTTATCCTTGTTCACAGAAGATATTGAATTACATATAACTGAAAGCTGTTTATATCCACTGACACACGGAGTTGATATTATATTCGAGGACAAAATGCAATTGGTTTTAGAGTCTTTCTAGTTCACATACCTGTGATGCACACATTATATATTATTGACAAAGTTAAAAATACAAAGCAGCAGTTTTAGACATATCTTCCAAAATTTCTGTTTGAGGCCTCTTCTGTTTTGAACACAAAGTAGATCAAGAAAATACACTTAAAAATGAAACTCTACAGACAGCATTTTGAGGGCATGGGGGTGTTAAAAGCAAACAAATAGCTAAATACACAAATGTATCTTTTCCCCAGGAAAAAAAAAAAGAGGAAAATAAACCAAAATACATAATGAAAAAAATCTTCTGGTGCTGGAAAAACAAAATATGTTGATTTTTTTTTTTTCTGTTTTACTTGGAGGGGTGGTTTGTGTTTTTTTGTAGGGGGGGTTTCTTTTCTTTTGAATGTATCCATTTTCCTAGGATGAATATTACTTCCTATATGAAGTAATTTTAATAGGAATATTTCTCAACTTGAAGTGGCAAAAGCTTCCATTTTATAGACAAATATTGGCAGATCATGAGAAAAAAAATTAATTTTTTTTTTTTTTTTTTTAACAAGACCACCCAACATGTGTGGTTCACCCTGCGGTGTGGTTCAGAAGGTGGCACTGTTCTGTTGAGTTTAAATGCTTGTGTGGCATATTGGAACAGGGAACAGCTGTCATTTAATGAAGTTATATGAATTCCTTCCCCATCCATTAGCGCATTTGTCAAGCAAAATGGAAAAATAAAATGTATGTTAACACTTTTTTTATTACTCACTGATATGAGTCAAGTAATATCCTCTTACAATTCAAATTATGTCTCTTACCTGCCTCTCTGTGCTTATAGCATGTAAATAATTTCTGCTCACACAATGGAGTTACAGACTACAGAATTCCATTATGAATATCTTAATTGTTTTTCACATCATCAGACATTTGTTATATGGTCTATTATGTTCATTCTACACACAAGTAGATGCCAAACACAGTAAAAACAGTAGACCCTGATTACCTCTTATATCACCCATGTAAATTATTTTGTTTTCTCTAATAAACAAATGAATATTTTCAGCTTTCAGAAAGAAAAAATAATCCACTTTCTAGCTGTAATACATTAACTGAAAAACTGTAAAAAAACAGATGTCAGTGCAGATTGGATTTATTTTTCCAATATGCTTTCAAATGAATGAATATGAAACTGTTTAATACTTGTTGTATCTCAGAAAGTTGGTTATATTTACATGATTTTAATGTCTGTTTTTTGAATGTTAGAACAGCAGTCACGTATGTGGGAGGTAACTGGCACTTTCCCAAAAAAGGCTAGCTGTATGAGCTTGTCATTTAGGATGACAGATGTCTTTTCTTTCCTATTTATTTTGCGATTTCATGAATCAGATCTTTTGTTGCTGTTTTTTGGGTTTTTTCACACTTATAAGGTGAATATGTATTTTCACTCACCATAGTAGTTAATAATCAGATTGAGTCTAACAATGTTTTATGGGCAATCAGGTCTAACAGTGCTCTATGGGCAGTGAAAGAGGGCATCCTTTTCCAGGAAGAAAGACATTCTGGTCTCCTGCAGGGGTGTTTATTGTATGCTTTTGAAGCTGTACAGAAATATTTTCTTCTTGATGTAGATAAAGAAATATGGTTCATGGTTCATTAATTGTCGGCATCTTGAGAATGTGATAAAAAGAGATACAGTAATAAACCAATCTGTAGAGCTAATGGTAAGGAAAACCAACACTGTGATGTTATTGCCCTATTACTCTGAATCTACACCCTTGGATGCTGTGGAGTCACATGTACTTCCATTAATGACAAAGACTTTTTTCACTTCTGTGTCATAGTATCAACACAGTCATGGAGGAGTGAGCTGAGCTGGTCTGCAGCTTTCCTTTTACATCCACACTGTCAGCTTAGCTCTGTCTGCAGAGTCCTCATTAGAAAGGGGAGTGGAAGGAATGAACAGATTGCTTTTTTCAGATTCCAGATGGAGTTTGTAAATCTGACAGGTGAAGAACAGAAATGAGTTGGAAAGAAAAAATTTTGTACTTGTGAAATTACAAAAGTCTGTCTAGATATTATTGAGAAAATGAGTATTGGATAAAATGGGGTTGTAAATTATACCCTTCCTGAGTATAACAGCATCTGAGGGGTTAATAATTCAAAAATGCTTGAAACTGACATCCAGTTGCAATTGGAAATATGTCACATGAATACCACCTGAGATCCTTGTCCACTATTTTGCATAAAGACTTGTGCTATTAGGTGATTCTTAAAATTTTACACAACTTAATATGCTGGGTTCCTTTGTGACCTTGTAAGCTGTAATTTTCCAGATATGTGTATTAAAATACACTGCACAGTTATCTAACCAGGTAGATCTCTAGCTTCAGGTCACTACTTATTTGCTTTCTTGCTTCTTATCTGACTGTGCTGCTTATTTGAAATTAACCAGGCTTAAATAAATACAGCAGCTAGTTTATATGGAATCATACTTGCCATTTTGCACATTTGCAGATATTGCAGGGAATGGAAAAGAAGTCAGCTTGAAAGCTTAAAAGCTAAGGTTTATATTACAAGCCACCAAATTTCTATATTTCCCCAATATGTTTGAAAAGTAAAAGGTAAGGAAAGAGCATGGGGAAAACCAATTAACACGTGATAATGAAATATATAAGACTGAAATACAAGTTTTCTTTATCAGTGTGAATAAGTATGTGGATATATATGTTTGGTCTCTGCAAATCCAAGCTAAGCAGATATGCAAAACTACTGGCAGCAGCAGGTTGAGATGAGATATAACCTATTAAATATAAATATAAATATGAATATAAATATATACACTATAGTATACACATAAATACATTATACACATAAATATATTTTACACACAAATATACATACTTGCAGATTACAGTGTGTCATAGATAGAGCCTTTAGCTGGCTTGTAAGCCCCTCCAGAGCACAGGGAGGTAAAATAAATGCTAGGTAAAATAAATAGCTATATGTCATTGTGTTGAGCACTCCAGTTCTTTAGAGCATTTAAAGACAAACACTACAGGTAATTCACAGAAGGTCTTTCACATCAATTATGATCCAGAAATGGAAGATAATTTCATAGAAAGAAAATTAAATATGTTCAGAATATGATGATAAGAATTAAGCAACTTAATTCTGCACAATAATATATTTTTATAAAATTTCTTCAAGATATTAAGAAAGAAAAATTACTTTCTGTTAGCCTCTCACCATTGATTTATACCATTAATATTAAATTTTAAAAATAAATCTGATTTCCTTTTTAAATTTTTCATTATTTTTCCAGGTTTTGTCTATAATTGTTCTTGAAATAATTTATTAGTTTTGCATTTTCTTATTGTGAGTGTTCTTATTTTGGGTTTCACTTGACTTTTCATGCAAGAGCTGAAAATTGAAATAAAAAGAATACTCCACAGGGAGGGTGCAAATGTTTACCTAATCCTTGCAGTGGCTGAGAGTGCATGTAGAAGAGTACAAGAAGCAGGGTATTTATATGATCCTTTTTCTTTTGGATTTAAGAAGATAACTAAAACTGGAGGTTTAAAACAAAATTTTATGTTTAAAATAAGGGGAGCCATCTTCCAGAAGTTATCTTCCCCTATTGTCTTTTAATACAGGAAAAAAAATGGTGTTTTTTATTTATTTTTCACTTATAATGCTTTCACTTTTCCATTTACTTTTCACTTATAATGCTTTCCCCTCCAGCCTTTATAGTAGAGACTGAATCAAGATGACTATACTTTCCCCCAAAAGAACAGCCCCAGAAGCTGTGAATCCATCAAATCATGTCAAAGCACCTAGAAAAAACTGATACGTAAAAAGCTATTTCTATCATCTGAAATGGGTTATTGTCAGGGCTTCAAACTCTGGATATAAATTTCTTCTGACCACAGAAGGCCTGCATGTGGGTCAGAGTGGATGAAGTGCTCTCAAGGAATATGAGATTCATGAATTTCCTCTCTGTGGGTGTAAACTGCTAAAGGCTGCATGCCTGCAGTTACATTCAGAAAGAACTCTGGCTCTTTTGTATTCACCGAGGGATATCAGACTCCCAGATATACTCTGGGGAAAAGATATATATATGCTGGGAAAATAAAGGTCTTGTCTCTGACACAGGAACATATTACACTGCTGCTTTTATAAACTGTGGAAGGATATTTGTGACCTGCTCTGCTGTCTTGTACACCATAAATTCTTCAGATTTTTGTTACAAGATGTTATTTTTGCTTTAGTTGGATTTAGAAAGACAAATTAACTTTTAGGCTAGTATTTCACACCTCTGCTGTCTGCAAAGTATGCAGAAAAAAAGGATTATTTACTTGTTGAGCCAAAGAATTCTAATTTCTCTTCCCATTTTTTATCTTTATGCCTTAATCTAAGCTCTTTAAGAAACAGCCATATTATCTATTCTCACAGAGGCTCTAGGCAGAGATTTATTAGCAACATACTTCTGAATTCTTCAGAATATGACTGAAACACAAAGTGCCCTTATGGATTATAGAAAATGCAGCTTATATGGCCAGAATACAGCTCTTTTCATTGATTTAAGACAGAAACAAATTATGCTGCATTTGTATCCAGAGTGCATATTAAAGTTAGGTAGTAAGAGCTACCAGAATTTCATTAATTTTGTTTCCAACCAAAAAAACATGCATTCTAAAAATATACTTAAAATATTACTTGGGCAGCCTCTAACAGTGCTTGGCTACAAATTAGTCACCATGTATTGAGAGATAATTATAGCACTTAGAGTGAGTGTGAGGAATTGTGGTTCTAGTTGCTGAAGCAGAGATAATTGCTGTGAACAGACTCTCCACCCGTGCCATTCTATAAACAATCAGTTTGGGAGAGTGGTGAAGAGATTGCTTAGATGATTTCTGCAAAAGCATGTCCACAAGTTCATAGCCTGGAGCATTAAGAAGAAATTTGTTTCAGTGAAATCAGTGGTAATTTTTTCTTCCACAGCTATGTCTTACTCTACCAAACTGTCCAAGGCTCAAATGTGCTTATCAGTCCATCTCCCCAATGTTAGCAGCATCCATCTGACAGCAATACCTGCTTTCTGCAAGAGTATCCCCCAAGGCTCATGACCTCCTCATGACCCTCGCCTCTCTTTCCATTTCAGTCACAGTTGTCCTTACAAGCACCAAAAAAGCCACACAGGAGGTGAACAGTTCTCTCCTTTCTGAAACAAACCCCGTGTTTGTGGTATCTAGCAACTGACTGGCATGAACAGGCCTTTTTTTTTCCTAGGGATATGAATGCCTCCATCATATTTCCATGCCACCTACATGGAAATATTTAGCATGTAATAAATTTTTAGGTGGCCCTCACAGACGCTCTAATCACCACCATATTTTTCTCCACCTTTCTCCAAAACTGGAACTGTACACAATAGCAATCTGCTATCTGTGGACCGCAGATAAAAATGTAACCAAGGACTCTAATGTTTGACAAAGATGTTGCCTAGGCTGGTGCCAGAACATGCTCTAGAGAACTTGCTGTTGTTTCTCTGTCCCCTTGTCAATCCTAGAAGCCTTTTCATGTTTCCCTCAAGATCTCTCTTCTCTTTTTCCCACTTTCAGGCTGGCCAAAACACAGCTCTGAATTTGGCAGCAATTCCCTAAAGAAAGAATTCATGCATATTTTTCTCCAAATGCAGCACAGTGTGTGGGGATATTCCGAAAGAATATGGAGAGGGATTTCACATGGAAGGAAATATGAAAAAATGCATACAATGCATACCAAAAAATGCATAACTGAAAAATTCCCCAGTAGTAAGTCATACACGTGATGACTCAGCTGGCCTAAGGAACTGAAGCACTCAAAGCACCTCTGTTTCAGGTACAGACACTTGGACACAGATGTCAGATGTCCATGCTAATTTCCATCATGGAAAGAGAGCAAGGAGCTTGTGAGGAGCTCACTACCCATTCTCACTAGGACAAACACAACAAATTAGCAGATTTTCTCTAGACCAAGGATAGAAAATGAAGGCCCTTCCTTTCCTCCTTCTCTACACTTACATTTCTTAGCCTTTCCTACCTACCTAATGGAATAGCATAACCAAGCTCTGTCCTTCAGAAACCTGAATCTCCATTGTGGAGTTCAGCTACCTGAAAGACCAGCATCTAAACTCCCTTCTGGTATTAAAAATAAACCCGCATAGACCCCACCATCATCTAAGACAACATAAGAAACATTTTCAAAGTATGACCACATACTGAAATTATTTTTGTGTCAGACACGATAGCCTATGAAGATGTTTTAAAAATACAGTTCTGATCCAAAGTGCTCTTCATTACCTGAGTACAGAATTATAACATTTTGTTTTTTGATTTTAGTATCATGTAAAAGATTCTATTGTTAGTCTTGTTTCACACTGAAAACTGAGTCTGTGTCCCATCCTCCATTTGATCAGGAGAGTGTGTGTTCTTTATTATACACTGTGTTTTTAAGGCAATTGCATCTTATTTGAAGATTTCTACATTTCTGAAAAAAATCCAAAGTCTTAGTACTCTTGTGTTTACATCAAACAAACCGTTTTTTAGAGATCTGAGAAAGAGTTTTCATATATGATGCAATGTCAGGAAGTGGGTTTTTTTCAGCCCAGTCAGCAAAATTAAGTTCTAATGGAATTAATTATCCCTCACATGAGAAACAAGTGCTGCCAGTGTGGTTTCTTAAGAAGCAGAAACATAATTTTAAATACGATTTTGATATGTTTTTAAAATTAAGAATCACATTACATAATATTTATTGTCTATATACAATTTTTATCCCTAGACAAGTTATTGTAAGACAAAATGTCAATTCCCATCTGTTAAAAACATTAATTCTTTTTTGTATTTTAAGTTGCTTCCCCTTGAAATGACATTGCTAAAATATATATATTTGGGAGAAGTTTTCAGTCTTTTTCAATATTACATGTTTCTTCTGCAGGTTTTCATCTAAAAAATAACTACCTACCCTGATATCTTCATACTCTTCACTCTGTCTATTTTAAATATTTTGTGCACACTGCAAATTGATAGTGCATTTCTAAGGAAATACACCTATGGTCCTTTGTTGCTATATCCCATTTGCAAAGATCTGTAAATAAAAATTACATTAAAATCAATAAGGTAATTTGGGGTTTTTTTCTTATTTCTTCTATCAGTTATCCAAAAGCACTGGCATCAGTATCTGTACCATTTATGTAAAGTACTTCAATAACTTTAACTTAAGGGAACAAGGTCATTCTAATATTTAATAACCAAAAGGTCAATTCAAAACAGACTCTTTGGTCAGTTTGCTTTGAATTTTCAACAATTAGTTGATCAGCTGTGTTTTTTGAAAAATCTAACCAGTCTTAGAGCTGTAGGATATCTTGAATTTTTAACCAAACCTTATGTATTGAAAATCTCTTTATTCATCATGAAGTCTGAATAAATATTAAATAAAATTTTTTATTATAGAGTCAAAGAAAAATTTACTGTATCACCTTAACTAACATCTTGAAAATATAAAGTGCAATGAATATTGACTTACTTTAATGTTGTTTTGCTTTGGACTGTCAGAATGACTAGCTCTTTAAAATAATTCCTTCATGAGAGGTTGGGAGATCTATAAAAAAACACCAGAACATCTGGGTTAGACCAGTTATATGGTCTGAGTAAATTGCTAGGCTTTGAGTAAGTGATTCTCTTCTTCTGGGTGCTGATTGGTGAAGAACTGAGAATTGAAAAGAACAGACATGACAGGCAGCATCATGTACATAACAACTGGGGTGAGAAAGCACGAAGATGATTCCTTCTATATCTGTCACTCACAAAGAGGATGGGCAAGAGCTTTTGAACTGGTGAATGCCAAAAGTCAATAGTAGGCTTTCTGATTGCCAGAAATGTCAGCTGTCTACCTCATCAGCTAAAGGGGGAACTCAGCACCGATTTATGAGCATGGGCATCGACTCCCTCATCTGGGAGCTGCCCCTTCGCTGATGGCCACACTACAGTGCTCAGTAAGTATTGTCCCCAGGCTCCAGACACTGCTTGGTGTTGGTGTCTGGATGTTTGTGAGAGAGACATCTGGCAGTCAGATGCATCAGCTGCACTGCCAGCTCTCTTCCCTGCCTACCACTCTGCACTTTTTGGAGAGCTGGAAGCTGTTCCATGGCTGCACAGCTCCATTCCCAAAGCCCAGCTGCTCTCAGGTTGCAGACCAGAAAGGCTTCTAAAAAGTACACTGAAAATTACTGGGCCGAAAGGTAATGGTGTCCTGATAGTGATGTGTTTCTTTATCAGGGGCTATTTTTGCAGGGCTGAGCTAAGAAACAGGAGAGGCTAGGAACCAGCTGCCAAAAGCCTCCTCAATGTGCCATGCAGATAAGCAGAGGAAAAACACTAGGCAATCTGGAATGGCTCCCACATGCCCACAGAGCGTGCAGATGTAAATGCCATAGTATGAGCTTCTCTGCACTCATACCCACTCCTATTCAAATCTGCACTACTCAGTCATCTGAGGGCATTGGGATCCCTTTTAAATGAACATGAATGAATGGCCCTAGGTACTAACAGAAACCTTTCTCTCCTAAGAGAACTAGTTTTTCCCTAGTTTATTATTTTTTATGTTAAACACTCCTTCTAGCTAAAGTTCCCTGACTCAGAGTTCTCAGTAATAACACCTGAGAACAAAATCACAGACCAGTATATTGAAACCAAATGTGTTCTGAAAACTGTCAAGAGATCCATGATGTTTTCAATTTATTTAAACTGTGTTAACCTCTTAAAGGACACAGTGTAATTATCTGTATATCATTCTGTGTATTACTGCAGTGTACTCTGTTATCTTGGGGAGAAGGCTTTACCATTTTAAGTATTTGTATCTGCACTGTTGCACAGAAGAATATTAAACACGTGCAAATAAAAGATTGCAGCTGAAAAGAAAAAAATGTCTTTTGTGTTTGGTTTACTGACAGTAAGCAGTAGAAGAATGTTGGGGGTTTCAAAATCCTGTATATGAAAAACAACAGCTGAAAAAAGTGTTTTTCCAGTCATAGAAAGATGTTTTACTGGTATGCAAGCAAAATATTTGCTTTCATGAAAGGAAAATGGATATAAAAAGTTTGAGAAGATTACAAGATGAAATAAGAAGTAACTCCATTGAAATTAGGCCGCTACAAGAACAAAGTCAAAATAGATTCACATTTCAGAGTGAATGCTTCAGGCCAGCACATCTTGATTATCAACACTGATATGCAATGGAAAAACACAAGTTAGCTGCAGTAACATTCTCATTCACAGAACACTAAAAACCAGGGTTTGGATGTTAAGAAGAGTGTATCATTTCATGACTTTCTCTTCCTCAACTTCCCTTTTTATTTTAGAAAGTTTTGGCCTGACTACTTTCTTCACTTCCCTTTAAAAGGAATCAAGCCTCAGGAGCCAGAAGTTTCGCAACATGGATATTTCATTTATTTTTCTTTCACCTTAAAAAACAAAAAATTACCTTTAGATACAATAGCAAAATAAAATAAAAATAATACTACAAATATCCAACACTTTTTTCACTTTCTTTTTCACTTAGATAGGATGGTGGCAACGAAAGCTTATTTTAGAGGTGGTTATTTAGACACTAAAGTGCCCATAAAAGAGAGAATTTATCCTACCTATTTGCCAGAGATATGCAGGTTAAAAATAGCATAGTAGTGAAGCAAAACACATGGTGACACTGTGCCAGATGACAACAAAATGGCCAAGCAATGGAAAAGAAATCAATTCTATATACAGTAAGTTTTTCTCAAAAGTTCTTATTTTCTTCACAGATTTTCTTTTCTCAGTTATCCTGTTCTATAGTATGACTCAAAAGCAGAATAGGTAACAAAATGAAGTGTTAACTGTAATTTAGAGATATGCTACTAGATATTGGTGTTTGGGGAGATGGGAGGGTTTGTTTTGTAGGAAACAAATTCTAGATTTTATCCATCAACTGTCTTCATCATTATTTCTGTTGAGTAAAAACAGAATTTGCTAACAAATTATCAAACAAAAGGCAATTTAGTATTTTGTATATCATTGGTTTGAATACATAACAGGAAATATTTCTGATAACAATAGTCAATGTGCTTTGAGAACTGAATTTATTCAAGAGTTGTTTTGGTTATCTCTTTCTTTTATAGACAGAACATTTTATAATTTTTTTTTTTCTTCTCTTAGTTTGCAGAAACTAAAAGTTAGGGAAGAGATACACTTTAGAATCCATTTTTAAAAAAATTAGGTCGATATTAGAAATGTTAAACATTAAGGCTAATCAAGACAAACTTTAAAGTGCAAAGAGGTTCTTCCTAACTTATACTAAGAAATGTTTACAATGAACATCAATAATTAAATTAAAGCAAATTAGTCTGTTACTAATTAGTACTAATAGTAAATTATTATATAATAAATTAGTATCATACAGAGAATGAAAGCTTTTCAGAATAAACCACACTTTAAAATTATCAGAATATCTAGAAGAGCAAATTTCAAGTACTTGGAGAGTTTATGATCCTTTTTGGGAAGTTAGCATTACTGGACATATATAGGTGTGCAATGAAACTTATTTTCTAATATTAAGGAAAATATTATTTTTTAAATCCTCAAGACAAAATTTTTAAAGTTACATGGGCTTAAATCCCTCAAAAGCAGTATTGTCAATAGAGTAACTTCTCCCTCCCCAAACTGATTATATCGCTGTACATTGGCTACAGATATTGAATCAATATTTTTCGTATTTAAAGAAACCTGATGGTTTTATCAATTCTATTATTTGGTAAGTGATTTAGGGTCGAAACCACGGTATTGATCAGACTCCATCTTTGAATGAAATAAACAAACACCTACTGCTCTACCCTTCTGTGCATGTAGATATGTGTGTCTGCACAGATGCATAGCTGTTTATTTTGACAAAACACGGTTTTATTGGTACCCAGAGGAAATGGTGCCATTAATCAGCTAATTATGAGTCCAAAACTATCCACTGGGCATTTAAATAATCGTCAGAGTACACACAGTCATTTCACCTAACTGATTTTTTTAATGGTTAAAGAGGTTGAGTACTATGCTATGTACGGGCTGAAAATCGATTATCTTAAATACAAAATGAAACTCAAAGGTTTGGACGCTTGCTGCTTTCCTTTTTTTCTATGCAATGAAACCTTTTTAAAGTTGGAGATTGATCTGACTGAACTCCAAGGCTCTTCACTCTGAAGCAAGGACAGTGATGCCCATTGCTCCTCCCAGTACGCACCCGCTTTGCACTGCTTAGGCCTCACGGTGAACTTTCCGGGGCAGAAAGGTTCAGGGCACTTTCTTTGAGAATTGTGATTATTTCAGAAAGGTGACAATCTTAAACAGTATCCCACAGAAATGTACAAATGTACAATATAGATATATAGATGTATATTTAAACATTAAAACAAGTTTATTAAATAACTTACTAATTTCTTTCTTAAGACCTCTGTTTGACACTTTCTGCCTCTGAAGACAAGACTTAATCTATTGTCAATAACTGGGCAATGTATCTTACAGCTTTCAGGTTGTAAGTGGGTTTTTCTACATAATAATCCTTACTATCCTGAAAAACATTCTCTGACATTCTCCTTCTTTCATAATCCCTATCCAAGAAACCTGTCCACAAACATTATGTCTAATGTAATTTCAGTATAACCTTTGGAACTGGCTAACAGTGAATGTGTCTTAGTGTTAAATAGCTTAACAGAGCCTGTGGCTGATTGTACCACAAGCAGACTCAAATCTTGCCCTGAACTTAACACTATTTCATATAATAAGTCTGTGACAACTTTGAAACTATTTTCAACTTGATATGCCCTCACAAAAGGCAGACAGAAGGTCAGTTGTAGAAAACCAAATATAAAACCCCACAGGAAATTTATTTCAATGTTATAAATCTGTATTAGAAAAAAATTGTTAACAAAATTCAAGAAGCAATTATTGCGCAATTATTTCTGGAAAAAGTGTTTTTATCTTCCCTGTTGTGTCTTACTCCAACTGGTTGCAGTAAACAAACTCATTAGAACAAAAAATCTGAGTTCCAGAGAATAAAGCCTGGCAAGATCTTGAAGTTTCTCAAAGATTTATGTTCTTCCTCTTTTGACCACTGCTGAATCAACTGCTCTGCAGATACAGATTTTCTGATTTTTTTATGGTTTAACTAGATGTGTGTGTATATATATATATGGAGCAAGATCGGTGAGTGAAAATTTCTATAGGTCAGTCTGTAATTCAAAAGCATGCCTGATCATTGTGTTCTGCTTATGATGAGTATTTATATGCAGGGGTTCCACTTGTTTTTTTTACAATTAAATTAGTCCTTGCAACTTTTCTTACTCCTTACTCCTGCTTTGAAAATTCAGAAATACAGAGTTTGGAAAATTCATTGAAGGATTTTATGTGGGATGTTACAAGAAATATAAGAAACTTTCTTAGTCTCACCAGACATCTGACCACCATGACAACAGAGCACAGCTTTTCAGAATTTGCTGCAGTCCAGGTTCACCTCCTCCTGTCCCCCTGCTCCGCAGTGCTGTGGTGTGATAAAACCTTCTCAGGAAGGTTTTGAATATCTGTGCTGACCTCAGACAGATCCTACTCCCAGTTATTCAGATGAACCTTCTCAGGAAGGTTTTGGAATGACAGGAAAATATTATTAGGTTGAGACCTTCAAAGGTAATTTTGCCCAAACTCAAAGCAGGATGCACTTGAAAGAAAGATTTACTCATTCTAGTGATGCCTATTCCACTGCTCCCCTCAGCAACCTCTCCCTTGGTTATGAGAGTGTATCATCACTGTCATGCCCAAGAATTTAGTTACAGATGTGTCTATGTACAATACTGTAGCTGAGGCAAAATTACTATAGTTACATCAATAAATCTCATTAAGAAAACAAGCCCCCCTTAGCCCCAAAGCTATAGAACAAAATGTACCCTGTTTCAAACCTGCCAGCTGCCTTGAAATCATGGCCACAATTTTAAAATATACTTCTAACCTTACATTTCTTATTCGTGTATATTATTTTATGCTTTTAAAATGGTTCAAGTCTAAGATGCAATTTTTTGCACATCTGGCCTTTACTTCTTTACTTGAAAAGGTGAAATATACTTTCTAGGATATTACGCATGCCATTTGTCAAAAATTGGAGTAACTCTGTTTATTGGTTGAGAATGGTGAATTTAACCTATCATTACCTGTGGATTTTCACTAAAAGCACATTTTTCACCTTCAAAATATCTACAACTGCTCTGGAGCATATGTTATCCACAGCTCACATCCATGGCGCAACTTATATCAGAAGGTCTGTTAATCTCACAACTAGGAAGTACAGGGTACTCTTCTAATTCTGACTTGTAATCAGACATGAAATATGAGATGCTTGTTTTTTAGGTACAATGTATTATTAAAAATGGATTCATTTGTATTGCAAATTTTCTGTCAATATTTGTGTTTATAGCTTTGACTGTCTCATAGAATTGCACTTTAAATGCAATGTAAGACTCTGTCTAACATTTTTCTTTTAATTGGAATTCAGTTTGTATACATATATATATATTAGCTATGAAACCAGGCAGTTGCACACACAAGCAAAAGCATTCAGATTGCTTTCAAAGCCAACTGAAAGGCAAAGTGGTTTGACCTTTAATTTTGTCACTTGCCCATGCAAAATATAAAAGATTGAGGAGGCTTTGAAAAAAACTTTTGAAAAACTTTGCATCTTCCTAAACAACTGTGAAACCAACCATATCATATTGATAAAAAGACTGCAGTTTCTAGAAATCTATTTTCAATGCCTTCTCTAGCACATAGTAGCACATATTTCAGTTATCCATGTATGTGGTATTTAAAACTACCTCTCATTATTATCAAGCTATTTCAAATATAGTATTTCAAAAATAATACCTATTTGAGGAAAACATATTTCATGTCCATATTTCAAATATAAAACCATATAATGGTTTACACATTAAAAAATAGGGTTCGTAATCACTGAAATAACAAAAAATGGTTTTCTGGAAGAAAAAACTTTCCCAAAGCAATCAGATTCAGATTTTTTTTTTTTTTTTAATTTTTTTTTTTTTATTCACAGCTGCAAATTGAATAGAAAAATAAACTTGTTTCTTTCATTGACATTATCTAGTCTGGGACATAATTTAGGAAAAAACACTATGGAGCTGATAAAACATTACACAAGTGCTTTGTACAGGCTCTTGTAAAATTTCACAGTAAATTATGCAGTGCTTTTTGCTTTTTCTCCCCTTTACCATGAAGGGCATTTTTTCAAACAATTGCTGCAAACTTTCTAAGAACTCTTGATTCCAAAGCAAATATTAAAATGTAAAATTTTTTAAATTAACTGTCATGAAAGCATATTTCTAACCTTTCTAAAGTCCTTGGATGTCATACTCAGACTCATGATATTTAACAGCATTGTTCACATGGCTATGATACTAACCATTAAGTGATGATAAACAGTAAGGCATGCTGTGCAAATGACATATAATTTTATGTTGCATTCCCCATGCCCTATTACAAATCACACTAGAATTTCTGTGGTCAGGTCATATACTGTGCTAGGCCAGGCATCACGTGATGTCACTCCCCTGATAATCATAAAGATCATGCACAGATTTTATCTATTGGTCAAAAGAAACCTGTAATTAGTGACTAAGCCAACCAGATCTAATAAAATGACAGGGTCTTTCCAGTCCTATAAGCATGGACTAATCAAATCCCTTAAAAGCTCCCACTGCTGCCTAACACTCTGGATGTCTTTTCAGAAAAGTGCATGTTCTAAAAAAATTTAGGAAAACATCACAAACATTTCCAATATGTCTGAGGCTCACTTGTGCCACTTCATCCTCCTCTGCCTTGCTGTGCCTGCAAGTTTTCTCAGATTTCACTGGTCAATGAAGGCAATTACTCACATCATTTTCACATAGTTATTTTTAAACTGATCCATGCAGGTTCTGACAACAAGATCCAGAGTCTTCATTGCAGGAACTAGGACAATTTTAATGTATCCCAGTAATTAGGGATTTGGATCTTCCACATATAGATGCATACATATCTATCTGTGTCTCTGCCTATCTTGATGTTATCTTAATTAGATTTGAATAAAGGGCTATTTATTTTGGACAGTTCTCATACTTAATTAAACATTTTAATTTTCAGTTGGCAGGCTTAGAGAACATCTGAGTTTGCAGTTAGAAATATTGCTTTTAGTGTAAACAGGAAATGAATAAACATCAGAAGATATCAGTGAATAAAGAGCGAACAGAAAATGGTGAAATATTTTTTTACAGCCTCATTTTGTCTGTCCTAAAGAAAGATAAAACCATCTTTTGAATGTGGAACAGCATTCTTCACATACTGTTCTTTTATCAGCATAATGGGGTAGTGAAACTTCCTGCTCTTGTTTTATGGTACCATAAGATGAGAGGCCCACAAAGAGCCTCCTTTGCTTTACATGTCCCATAGATCCTGCTGTGGAATATCCCATATCCCAATATGGTTTTTCATTCAGGCTGTCTCGCTTCCTATGCTTGATCCTTGTGGCTGTTCTTTCAGCTGCATAGAAGGAATACTTTCAGGAAGGTAATTGAGGGGAGATATGTTTTTATTATATGCGAAAGGAGCAGTCCTAAAGATAAGAGAGAAGGAATGCCACCTTTGCTATCTGCCAATGCATTCTGCTGTTGAAAGAAGTGCAGAATTCCTGAATGCTCCCAATTCCTGAATGCTCCCTCCATGGGTAAGAAAGGACTAGAAGCAATTTGTCAAATGACCTTACCATCACCAAAAAGTCTGTATCTATTAATATAGACATCAGCTTTGCAGTGCATGGGTACAAAATGCTTGTTTGTGTTTTTTGGGTTTTTTTTTTGCAAAGAATAGTAAATCATTAATTCTATGGATCGGGTTGTACTAAATTTCTTTTTGTTAAGCAACACTTGCTAATACCGAGGACTTCTACAAGAAAATCTGGCTCAGCAAGGATCATGGGAAGTATCCTTTTATGTTAAAATTTTATTTGTACCTTTTACAAAAATGCAGAAGGAAAGCTGCCCACTTACTTTTGTATGTATGGATGCATTCTTTCATCATTCAAAGAAACAATACAACTAATTTCATTCTGAAGCAAAAAGAAAAACAGTGGTGGTCATTCAGATGACACACTGGTGATATGCTGCAGTTCTGCAGTATGTATGCATTTGTCACAGATGGGTAGTTTCCACTTTTATCTACGCTGCACAAGGTTTTACCCCTCCTGCCATCAGCACTTCAAAGAGCCCACCTCTTGACTCTTCAAGACTGGCTTCTTTCCCACTAGGTAACAGGAACACTGGCTGCTCTACAGACTGCCCCTGTCACCACCCAGTTCCTGACTCTCTTTACTTTTAGCCACACATGTGGAGGATTTGCCAGGAGGGGTTTTATGGTTTATGGACTAGAATAATTAGCTAGGGGAACAGTGTATGCAGGTGACAGTGCTGGGTTCTACAGCAGTGGAGCCAGAGAAATCAGTAAGTCTAGAACACAGCTCCCCCCTCTATATAGTTCATCAGTAAATTGTATCACACACTTTCTTATGATTCATTTTCTCTGTCTTGCAACTAAGCACTTAAATTGCTTAATGACTTTAGTGATGCACTAAACATGAGGTCCAGCACTTGTCATTAGCAGCCTTGCACATTCAGTTTATGATACATATCTTTATATTATATGTTTAAAAGTTATTTCCTATAGAAGACTTCAGGTGCCCTGCACTGTTAGTGCTGTGAGGAATTGTAGATATTCCACTTGTTAGTCCTTTATCAAGCTGCTTATCAGTGACATTCTGCTGGTTCAACTGCGTAACTGTAACAGTCAGATTTCTGCTCTCCAGGCCTGCAAAACATTTCTTTAGTCTTAATTCTGAGAACATGTTTCTCAGACACAGTTTATTATCCAAATGTAATTAAAAGTATTTTGTACACAAATCATTTCAATAGCCTCATGTGCTCCTGGAGCAAAGGCTAAGGTTCACTTTTGAATACTCAGATGAGTCTTACACCCAGATAACTACCAATATCTCTATTCCATCTCTATTCCAGTGGAACTGATGAAAAGTGAACCTTTCTGAATCTCGACCTCTCTCCAGATCCCACAGGATTACAGGACATACAGGCAAGCTGTGAGTTTGTTTCTCAGATCTCACTCCTGCAAACACTATGGTTCTCAGAGATGTGCTTTGGTACAATCATATAGAACTATTTAAAACACTATCACTTCCTCGGTTTAAGCTCTGCCTCCTGGCCAGAGATTGCTGCAAGGAATGTTTAAGTTAGAGGTGAGGTTTGTTTGTATTGAGATCATAGACTGAATTGGGGTAGAAGAGACACAAACATGTTCTGTTCTACTATGAAGATGGTAAGCTCTGTGAAGAAGTCTGGTATACTGCAGTGGGCATTAACCTTTCAAATTTATTCATCTAACTGGACCCCTTAGGCACACAAATAATTTTACATGGTTGACTGACACTTTTTTTTTGTATTGTTTATGGCTACTTCCACGTGTAAACCCACTTGCTTTCCTAGACCTGTTTGGCATGAAGGCTCAAATCTGCTGGACAGTTTTTGTATGCTAAATCTGTCTAACTAATAAATTTATCCAGCCATAGGAGGAGAACAATGGCTGAACCCAATCATGCCATTCAGCCTGACAAGCCCAAGGACATTGAAGAAGACATATTACAAGAACTGTACATCACACTGGGAATATAGGCTATATGCTTAAACATAAACTCTAGACCATCAATACAATTTAGCACTTCTAGAAGCACCAATCCAGTAACCCAAATTAAATACTATCAGTTCAAAAGACAATGGAAACAAAAATGAGATAAATTTGAAAAGTCTGAGTACCTGCAAAAATAAAAGCTGGACTTCAGTTTCTACTCTTACCTGCCCGCAAGAACCTACAAGAGGGAAACAAACAAACACCAAACACCACCCCCAAACAAACAAACAAAACCAAAAAAAGAGAAGCCAAAAACAAAACCAGAAAAACCCCAACTAAACAAAGAAATACCCAAAACTTGCCAAAATACACTAAAAAGAGAAGGAAAAAGGAAGGAAAGGTTAAAGGCCTAAAAAGTGACATATTAGTGTTCGTGAATGCATATTCAGCTTTTCTCTTCTTGGTTTCTGTAATCAGGCAATTAAATAACCATCATAACTGCAGTGTTACTAGTCAGTACGGCTGCAGAAAAAATAGCAAATAACATTTTAAACGACATGGCATTTAGATAGTAGATAAAAATGGATCATTTATCTGGATGTTCCCAAGTTTATCTTTCTAAAAAAAGGTCGTGGTGAACTCTTTGAAGGTCTTAATGCTCAGATTCATCAGAAAAAGAAAAAAATAACCTTGTTTCCAACTTCGCCTTCCCTAACTGTGGCCTGTTCTCCCAGTTTTCTCTTCATGGCTGTGCATCTGGCCTGAAGTCCACAGATGCTGGAGACACTGAACTCTACTGGCAATCATACAGAAAAGAAAAAGGGATCTGTTGAAGAATTGGTTTTAATATAGAGAGATAGCTGAAAGCTATGGGGGTTTTTATATATAAGATGGGAAAGCATTTGTAGAAGGCTGTTGCCTACAACAAAAGTAGATTGGCCTATTTCCATGATACCCATGCAAAATTTATTGGAATTAATATGAGTCACTGAATGGATTTCACAGCATTTCCAAGAGACATCTAAAGGAACAGCAATACAGCGAGTGTAATGATCTGAAAAACTGAGGCTGTAGCAACTGTCACTATGTAACATCGGGAACCATTAGAATAAATAACAGGATCAAAATACACACCCCCTGAGCAAACAGCCAACTTACATTTCTATTAACTAACAGAAGTCGTACCAACTACAATTCACTTTGACAATCATACAAAAACTCAGTTATAAATGCAACATTGTAAAATAAAGCACAAAAATATCTTGCTATGTTGTGAATGTTTATTTTCCAACTAACCGGATTATTCTTTCCAAACATTACATTCCCAGCATTGCCACAGTGGACACACAGCAATGTGGCCCAGGATCTGGACACGTCACTGACACCCAGTGCAGAAAATACAATAGCAGAATTTGTTTCCAGCCTTATTCTCTCAGTGTGGAGTAACAGCCCTCAGTTATTTGTGTGACGCTTTAGCAGGAGACAATGCCTTTCAGGAACCTCGCTGGGGGCCTGAGCAGCCATCGCACACCTGACCGATCCCAGGCGCTCCGTGCGTTGCCTCGGCTTTACCCACGCTGGGAAGAGTGAAACCCTCCTCCCGCCCGGCGGGCTTTCCGTGACAAGGTGAGAACGCGTTTCTGCTTCCAGCACGTTTAGCGCTGCAAAACTCGTCAGAGAGCTAAAAGGGCGCTTTATACGTTCATTTTGGAGGTTTGCCCATCTAAACTCTCGATCCTGGCGCCGGGCGCCTCCGCCCGCCCCAGCGGCCCGG
>WEIU01005094.1:48581-79725 GCA_013389925.1 Aegithalos caudatus | reverse complement strand
GCCGTCTGCGGCGCGGCTGGGGCGAGGCGGGCGGTGCGTCCGGCAAGGCAGCCCTTCAGCCCTCGCCGTCGGAGGCTCTGGGAGCGGGGGAGCCGGCCCTGGCTCTACGGTCACCCCCGGCACAGGAGGATTTGCGCTGACACCGGCCCCGAAGTCTGCGCTGCCGCTGGTGCAGCTCGCGGTGGTCGGTCCCTGTCGACCATCTCGGGAGGTTCTGCGGGCGGTGAAGAGCAGCACAGAACCGACCAGTAAATGTTAAGCAGATGTACTGGTCCCCTTCCAACACGATGTTTCAGGAGTAACCTTGACAGTCCAGTGAAATGACCACCACCACCCTCTCCGCTTTCTGTTTGAGCCAGCTTGGCTAATGGAAAAGTAAAATCTACAGTAGCTGTCGTAATTGTACACTCGTGCTGATGCTGATGAAATCTGAAGTTCAAGGAAATATTTACCATTGTTTATAGAAATGGTGTTATTCTTTTTTCATCATATTTTGCCCCCTGTCAAACAGAGGAGCTTATGTTTAAGGAATTACATCACTTTGCAAATCCCTCTATCTTTCTCTAAATATAAACTGTCTTTTAGGATGTCTTCAACTTGGCTGTTTTCCTTTTGTGAGTCAGAGCTAGTGTTACTGCTTTTCATTGCTTGAACAGGCTCCACAGACCCATGACACTTCCCTTAAGAGTTTTAAGAATTGTTGCTCATGTGATGGGGATCATCTGGCAACTCTGCTTAACGTTACTGAGGCAGACAGGACCTTTTTCAGACTGAAATACTGGAAAATGACAATAAGGTATCTTGATTCTCCTTTGATTATGACATCTAATCAATGCTGCAGTGACTGACTGTAGGGGAGGTCTGTGACCTGCCATCTCTTGTAAGGGAGGAGAAAGTTCCTAGAGGGCAGGGAAGTTGTATCTTGCTGGTGATGCATTGAGTTAGCATCTCAAAGGTTTCTTTTTCTCATATGTAGTTTCCAAATACACTTTACCCCTGATTTTTTCTGTAATTCTAGTAAGTTATTTTAATGAGGCCCTAATAACTCAAAATGTAAGGAGGACAGAGGAATACTTGTGGTAATTTGAGTAGTTGCACCAAACTTTGAGTTTGAATGTAAGTAGTCATAATGGGGAGTTGGGTATTATTTTTTCCCCCCCCCATGCTCCTTGAATAGGAATTTACAGCTTCTTTCCCCTAGGAAGAAAGTTCCTTGGGGCTGAAGTTAGTCTGCTTGGTAAATACTTGAAAAAGGCATTTTCAATGAAATGTTTAAGGCCTTTCTGCTTGAGGGAATGCAGTTACACTGTAGTCATGCCACCCTAATTTCCATTCTATTAGTCCTCATCTTCTTCAGGTTATGCCTTAAAAGTTGCATGGCATCTTTAAAAATGCACTAAGGTAAAATTATGAAAATAAAAAACTACTGTAACATTTTGAGTGTAAAGTGAAAGCACCATTTTGGAAGTTAGTCCAGTCACCCTTTTTTGATAGCTTCCTCAGGTGAAGGTATTTCCAGGTGGAAAAAAAAAAAAAAAAAAAAAAAAAAAAAAAAAAAAAAAAAAAAAAAAAAAAGGCTGTGAAGAATTGTGCAATGGGAAGTAGGGGGTATCTTGCCCTTTCGGTAGGTATGTTTGCTGTGGTGACTGAGATTGCTGTTAACTTGCATGCGTTGATTTCTCATGTCTATTTCATTTATCTTTAAGTTTCTGAATGTCTCCTAGACACCATCTGGATTGGAACATGTAAAGTCAGGGAAGTGTGATGATAATATGGTGTTGCGAGCTATAGAAGGGTCAGAGAGAAGTATTTTACATTTTTGGATTTTTTTCTTCCAGATTTGTGGTCAGATCACCTCAGTGCTGTGTGCGTGTGGGATGTTTAGAGTGAAGATTATATAAGCCATTTATAAAGTCCTCAGAATGAAGGTTTTTTGTTTTTTTCCTCTTAGTTGAATATTTTTTGTACTACTTAAGGCTACTTATACTAGGAGTTCAGTTCCTAAGTAAGGTGAATTCACATGAATTCTTGTGTTTGTAGTGTTAGATTAAAGCCTACATTTTAGAAAACTTAAAATCACCTTTTTTGACAAATGCAATTTAATAAGACTATGTGGGATAAGATGCCTTCTGTTTTATTATGAATAAAATTCTATCAAATGCCAGGTCTGAAAAATAGTAGCTGTTAGTCTCCTTTTGGGAGAAGTATGCTGTCTAAGTAATAGAGCATTTGTTCTTTCTTTCTTCTTGTAACTTAATAACTATTTCCAGTGTCCAGCTGGTAAGCTAACGTTGGTTCTACGAAAGGGTTTTAATCACAGGCGTTCAGATAACATGATGGTAAGACAAACCTGTCTTCTGTTTTTAACCAAGCAGGAATGCTATAACTAATGTGTGCAGAGAAAAATCGAGTCCTTCAAGGGAACACTTAATTTGCCTAGTTCTGGATTGGTGGTCTCTAGTGATGTTGGGGATTTGAAAAATGGATGAACTAAAAAGCCTTGACATTAATTTATATTGTATCCAGACGTGCCAGTGAATTCATTAATACACTTCTGCATGTGACTGCAGCAGTTAGTGCTGGTTTAACTGTATAGAAGCATGTTTAAATTTAGGCTTTTGGTTTGCCTGCTTCTTCTTATTCTGAGTCAGGATGTGCAAACTAGAATGTATCTAGTAGTTTATCAGTGCTAATAGACATTGCCTGATTGTTTACAGTTTCTTGTTGTGTAGCATTATTCCTTGCTTATACAGATCTTTTATTTTATCCCCAACAAATTTCTTAAGCTTGGAGGAAGGGAGAGGAAAATAGTAATAATAATTTGAAACAAGAACTGTGTTAGCAAGAGAAGGTAGTATTGTTTTTCCTGCCTAAATGATGTCATAGAACATTTAGGCTATGGTGTGCAGGGAGGAACTCTGGTTTTACGGGAGTGGGAGGAAGGACATTGCCTCTTACTACTTTTTTTTTTTTTTACTCTGGGTAATCTGCTATCACAGAAATGAAAAATGATTTCTCAAAAGCAAATGCATTTCTGAAGCTAAACATAGCAGAAATAAACTCATGAAATGTAATCACTGGGTAACTAAGGACCAAAAAGAGATCAGACCGTTTAACAAAATCATTGTATTCAAAATCTTTCAAAACTGCCAGTATCCTATTCCACCCTGAAAAAACCTTTTTCCAGTAGTCCATTATCTTTTTCCAGTATACATTTGTTGGAGGCCCAGTTGACTTTTGGCATGTGCTGTTCATTGTGATGCTCTAGAGCTCACAGTTGAACATTAAGCTGCCTTTTTCCATCTTATGCTTAGGCAGACATCCTCTTTACCTGAGCTTTTTGACACAGACAGTGCTGTGGGGCTTCTTTGTCATAAGCATAAAAGATTCCTTTGTAAATGGGATTGCATGACTGTGAGTTAGCTTGATATATCACATATTCCTACTTTCCCTTTCATAATTTTTCTTTGCACATAGTTTTGGGAAGGCATTCCTGCAGTGCTGAAGTGCTGCAGGTCTGGGAGCAGTTTGGACTGTAATGTTCCTGGAAGGATGGGCTGTGTTCTTTACAAGACAGCTCTTGTATTAGATTTCTGATGCTTGGAAGATCCAGGTTTCTATATGTGTGTGTTGTCAGTTTCAGACTTTCATATGTAGATAACAGTGGTAATTTACTGTCAGCAGCCCCAAGGGAAAAAAATCCAGACATTTCTGTTCTGTAGCATTTTGATTTCCTTAATCAAACAGGAGCATTGTGTGGGAGTTCAAGGTTGCTCAGTGGTGCAGTATTCTTTCCAGTGGCTATGAATACATGTTGTTAAAGGTTTTACTCTCATGAGCTGTGGATTAAAATCCAGCACTGAACGGTGAACTTGGTTTTGTTTTTTGCCCTTTAAACTTGGTTCTAGTCTTGCTGTAGACATGAGAACAGTGCTGGTTCCCGGAATCTTTGTTTGTTTGCTTTTTCTTCTGCCTTTGCTATCTGCAAACACTTTCACTTCATTATCTCTTCCTATAAATTGCATGTTTTCTGTATATGTGAAGTTTCTAAGTAGTGTAAAACATGTTGTGTAGTTACAGACAGTTCTGCTAATAATAGGGGAAACCTCAAGATTATGTATATCTGTATAAAACACTTAGGATGGAGAGACTTTGGAAAACAGGTTTCTGGGTACGTTGAGTTTTTCTTGTCTGTGCATAAAACGTTACAATTAAATGTAGAACAGTAATAAATAAAACTTGTTTTGGATTAGATTTCAATATAAGAAATTAACATACTCCTACTTGAGTTGAACTGAGCTGTGGTTGAATTATTAAGATTCTGCTGCTGTGGAAACAATTCTTTTCTTCTTGATGCATCCCCATAAGATAAAACTGGAAATGTAACTTTTGTAAGATTTGGTGCTTGCCTGCAATTCATCTGCAAAAAAAAAGTACTTATAATTTCTTCTTGCTAACTGTGCTGGCCAACAAGTTTGTTTTTTATACATTTTGGTTTGGGGTCTCCTTTTCACAAGTCATTCTGTGCTATGCTTGCAGGCTGTTTTAGAAAACACATTTCTGTATCTGGCAAACACTTGCTTGGAGAACCAAAACAGTGATTCCTTAACTTTACTTAGAGGTTTTTTTTTTCAGGACTGTTGAGGTGCAAAATTGAAATGTAATAGAATTTGTTTCTACCTTTCCACTTGCTAGTGTATTTAGGAGGAGGGGAAGAACAAACAACTGGCCATATGCAGTCTACAGTTGGAAAACTCCCTCTTGGTAATTAATAGAAATTCTAGGATGTTCACGAGCTTCCTCTTGAATTGTTTGCCTTTAATGCCTTGCTGTATTCATTCAAAGGGACACAATGCTCAGTTCAACATTGTTAATCCTATATGAAAAGAAAGAAGGAAAGAATATGATCTGTTATTGACAGATTGGAATTACACAGAGTGAGTTCCTGTTGGTTCATTTATTTCCTTGAGTTTTTATGGCAGGTTCCTGACAGCGTAATAAAGTGTCCAAGTCCTCTGATATGCCCAGAGGTTAGTGACTAGTCTGTTAGCACCTGTGTGACTTTAATATAAACAGAGCAAATAGGTTTTCTAAGAGGCAATTTGTTCAGTGTAGGTTAACAACCACCTCTACCCTGTAACAGCAAGCAGTTGTTAGTCTGTAGGACTCCATGCTGGGGCCTTAGGCTTTAAGGCAGCATGGAGAAAGCATGGATGCTCAAAGACATGCTCTGCTCATGTGTAACAAAGCAAAGGGGCTTCTTTCTGGCTTGCTGGTGGCTATCAGTTCCTTGCTGGTAGGTGTGCACTGCAGGTGGGCTCTGCACCTTGGCCTTTGCCATGTTTTTCATTGAATGAAAGTTACAAGATTCAGAGACAAAAAAGTGTCTGGTGTCTTTCCACAGGAAAGGGCCAACAAAAAACTTGTATTCAGCTGCCCTTTGTCTCTTAAGGACAGATTTAAAGGTATATGTTAAAACTCTGAATTCACAACTTAGTTTTGTCGTTTTAAAATCTAGATATATACTGAGGGGTTTGCCTGAAGAAAGCAGTCTGACTTTAAAATACAAAAACCCCCAAATGATCACAGAACTGTAGGACAGCTGAGTTTGGATGGGACTTCTGGAAGTTCCTTTTTACAGTTTCATTATACCATTCTCTTGAGGAGAAAAGCTGTGTTAAGCTTAGGGTGTTTTGGACAGTGCTATGTCAGGCCCATGGTGTGATTCTTGGGCTTGTCTGTGCAAGGCTAGGATTTTGACTTCATGATCTTGGAGGGTCCATTCCAACTCAGGATGTTCTGTGATTTGTTTTGGGAGATGTAGAAAGGAAGTTGCAGCTTGTAAATATAGAGGTTCACTAGTATGAGGGGATCTCAAACAAAGAACACTTTGTAAGCAGACAGCTGAGTGAAGTCAGAGGCACATTCACAGATGGAATGGAGTTCTTGGTTACTGGAACTGAAATTTTCCTAACTTACATTTTTTTGAGCCTTAAATGGGGACCTTTTCAGAATCATCTTACATTGTGCCCAAACTATTAATTTTTTTTCTCAATCAATACAGAAATTCAGTTTCAGTATAAACACTCTTTCAATGTAGACTTTGAAGAAGCATTATTCTTGACTGATTTTAGTAAAACTCACAACTTCAGAAAATTAATGAGTCAATTGTTTATTTAAAACATCGGTTTTACTGTAGCCTGTGTGCATTTGCAGCTGTTCAGAAGTGATTGTCAGAGGAGCAAAGAATGATTCAACAGCATATGGAGTGCTGGATGCTTCCCACATCATTGGTAATGTATGATCTGTATTTGAAAAATGTAACCAGGACTGAATATTTACATGTTTTAATTTTTTTTCCTGGGTGAGTGACAAGTTTGACTATAATAGCAGACTGAGTTTACTTTAAGTTAGGGTATTTGGATCACTTTCAGTTTACCAGGGCCTGAAATATACATACAGAAATTGATGATGGAAATTTTGAAGATTCTGATTTAGTTTAACTCCCGTGGAAAGGCCATAGCTTGACTTCACTGGGACTTGAACAGAGCAGGTAGGCATACTTTGTCCCATAGGGTTGCTTTACGTTTCTGTGTGCTATGTATTTAGTAAGGCTTCACATGTTCCTTTAGTATGTAACTGTAGGACTAGGTAAGGTGTTTCTTAGATGCTGAGACATAGTTAGTGTATATAATCTATTTAAATATCCAAATACAAGATTAAGGATTTGCCATAGGTTGTCAGTTGTACCTTGCAGAGTTGTTAATTAAGACAGTCTGTGTCTAAGTGCAAATCTAGTTTAAAACTAGAGCCTTTTATGTCAGTTCTGCATTGACTTGTGAGATAATGTTGTCTGCTTAGGCACCTGATTATCTCCTGACCTGAGGTGTCCACATTTCCTGTCTAGTCAGTGGAAGGAGCTGAAAGCCTTGGGGGCATGAATCACAGCATTGTAGTGTTTCACAAAATAATAATGACATTACTTCGGTAAGCAGTATTAAAAAGCACGAACAGAAATAGCATTTATGTGAGTTGGGAGTAAGGCAATGCAATTTTGTGCCTACTGTGTTAGCTGAAGGTAGCTGTGTCTGTTGGGTTACACCTCATTTACGAATCTTGACACACCACTGTCCCTGCATGCCCCAGTTTGCCAAGGTCATACTGAAGTGTGGATGATTCTTGTCCCCAGCCCAGGAAATCAGTTGCATGGGGGTGCCTCTTGAGAAAGCTTTGGGAAGGTAAGCTAATTGATTAGCTGTGAAAATTTTCAGGAGGAAACTAGGACCTAGGACCTCTAACTTACTTTAATGATTTGATGAGCTCTGAAATATGACATTTAGTTTCTTAAAAGTAAATTCTTTGTGTCCAATATGGTATTTTAAGTCAGAGCCCTTATCTGACCAAAGGCTAATGTGACAGCCTTTAATGGATTAAGAAACCGGTGTGCCTATGCCTCGATTAAGGAATTTAGCAGATAGAAGCCATGTATAGGGCACCTTCAGATCCTCATAAGAATTACATAAAGTACATAAGTTTCAGGTTCTGCTTGGTTGGTAGACAGTGTTTCATTTTAGGGGACAAATAACATGCAATTAAAATTATTAGACTTCAGTAACTTTTAATTTTTTTTTTTTTTAGTTAACATTGTGCATTTTAACCTCCTGAAAAGAAGACTTCAAAGATAAACTCTGTCAGCTAAGAAATATACTGGATTTAGTCATGTCATGTAAAGCAACACTGCATTAAACTGCCCTTCTTTTTCTTTTGGTGGTGGTTATTGTGAAAGATACAGCAGTGTTTTGGCATGGGAGTATAAGGGCTTAAGATGGTTCCATATGCCTGTGGGTCCAATTCTACTCCTAGTTACTTCTGTATAAATCTTGTCATTTATTCTTGTAGAAATGACTGCTTATTTGTGAAAGTAGGCAGGTCTGGGCTGAGGCAAGGCTTGATCCTGCTGTCCTTGGAGTGCAGTAACAGTGCTTCTGCATTCCTGTTAAGGGGGTGATAAGACCATGTTTGCAACTCTGCTTTCTGTTCCTCTCCACTAGTTTGTTAGGGAGCTCTGATTTTGTTTTCTGGATGTTTGGGTAAAGAAAACTGGGAATTCTCTGGTAGTATCAGACACTTGTTTATTTTATGTTTGTCCCCTATGGAAATTTGTGAAGGAGGATACAGTCAAGATGCTAACATGGCTTATGATTAGTTGGTGTTTCAAGTAATAATAGCTGATGTCTTCAAATCTTGGCTTTAGAATACTGACTGGTTTTGTGTGTGAAAGTAGCCTTGGTATTCATTCAAAAACAACATTTGCAGTTATGTTTTTGTTTTCTGTATTCCATTTGGTTACAGTGGAAAATGTAGGAATGGTTTGTCTTTGACAATAACCCTGGTACCACTTTGGGTGTTAGGTGAGGCTTCCTTGCAGCTCTGTCTGAGCAGTGATCAAGCTGAAGAATGCATTTAATGCATTTGTGCAGCCCTGTAACACTGACCTGGTGGTCCCACAGGTGCTTAGCAGATGCCAAACTCTCCCATATATTCATGAGCTGGGTGTGGTGAACTCTCATTTGCTGCAGAAGGAAATGATCTTAAATTAGTTGTTCAAGGTGATATCTGTGGTAAAACTGATAATAATACATCTTTCTAGTTCTATTTTTATAGATAAACAGCATATCAAACTTTATTTTTTATCTTCTAAGCAATTCAGTAAGAAACTGATAATCAGTCAGTGTGCATTTATAGTCACCTTGCTATTAAAACTTATGAATCTAGCCCATGGAGAATCTTGCCCAATGTATAACACAAACTTCTTCCCTTTCCAGTTTATAACAAACCTGTTACTTAGGTGTCTAGAGTAAAACAGGCAGTGATGTATAGGGACTGTTTTTCTGTCTTTGTCATTGTGCATCTGTTGTGTCTTCCTCTGTGTCTGACATAGTTTGTGCATGTGCCCTGCACATAGTGTTTGTCTCTGCACAGAAGGAAATGAATTTTCACCGGTGGAGCAATAAAAGCTGCCCTTGTGAAGGTGTGTAGTGTCTGGGTGTTTCATAGGGAGCTGGTTTGGTGGCCATGAGCATTTTCTCACTTCCTGCCGGTGACAAAGCGGTAAATCCCAGGTTATTTTTCTGTATGTCCTCCCCACTATGTGGATTTATTTCATGTTCTTACAGCACAGGCTTATCTGAACTTCAGGATGTTCCCAGCTTTGACTTGAGTACTCATACTTATTTTAGCCTTTTCATTTAAACATTTCTCCTTCCTCCCTTTTCAAAAGGGTGGTATGAGGTGGAGTTGACAATTGATGTCTGTTATGACTAAAGGGGAACTTTGCTTTTCTGATAAAGGGGTAAATACATTATTTAGCTTGCAGTAATAGGAAAATGATTTTCATTTCACTCAGTGAGCTGTGCTGAGGAGGGGATAGTAGGGATCAGAAGAGTGAAATCCAGACTGTGATATAATGTATTGTAGTATGTTATGCTGAATGAAATTTTCTGAAAATAGAAAAGAGATATTGTAGGAATCTCAGGAAGTGCAGCAGTCCCCTTAGAAACATGTGAGATGGGAGGAAATGAGAGTTCAGTACCACCGAAACAGGGAGAGATGTAATGAGTTGTCTTGTGAGGTGTGGGAGCCATGGGAGATATTTATCTGATTAATGAACCAGTAGCACTGGTTCAGCTATCTTCCTTGGGCAAGGATTATTCCCATAACATGTTCTCAGCTTTGTCTAATCTCACTCTTTGTTTTCTGCCTTTATAATTTGGTCTGTTTCTTCCTCATTTCTCACTATTTCTTATCTTAGGAACCCTTGTATGTCATTTTAATCATGAAGCTGTTCTCTTTCAGACCTCATTTAGCAGTCTCCAGGGACTTCTTAAGGGACTTAATAGGTGTGTATTTCCCTGTCATGCATCAGCTTAAACATTAACTTTGACATTTTTGGTCAAAAAAAAATTGACTAGAGATTGATTTTTCTCTATTGACAAGTGAGCTCTCACCTTTCTTCATGTTCTTATTTCCTCATTTAAATAGTTATACTTTTCTAGTTTATCTTAGAAACAAGGTAAATTTTGGAGAGAGTAAGATGTGATTCAGATGACTGGAAATGGGGAATCATTTCAAGAAGGTGCCCATCTTGAAAAAGGATAGAGAAGAGGATCCTGGAAGCTACCAGCTTGTTAACCTCACCTCTGTGCCTGGGAAGGTCATGGCACAGATCCTCCTAGGAGCCATGCTAGGGCACGTGGAGGACAGGAAAGTTACTTGACACAGCCAGCACAACTTCACCCAGGGCAGGTCTGGCCTGATCAAGTGGCCTTCTATGTTGGACTGACTCCAACAGTGGACAAGGGAAGCTACAGACATCATTTATCTGGACCTTTGATGTGGTCCTCCCCAACATCCTTCTCGAAATGGAGACAGAAGGATTTTTTGGGTGGGCTGTTAAATGGATAGGAAATTGGTTGGATAGTCACATCCAGTGGGTAGTAGTCAAAGGCTCAGAGTCCTAAGGGATATCAGTGACAAGTGTTCCCTTAGGGAATCTATAAACTGTGTTATTTCTTCAATCTTCATCATCGACATAGACAGAGGAATTGATTGCACCCTCAGCAGATGACACCAAGCTAAGTGGTCTGGTTGACACACCTGAAGGACAGGATGCCATCCAGAGGGACCTGGACAAGCTCCAGGTCCATGGGAACCTCATGAGGTTTAACACAGCCAAGTGCTGGTGCTGCACCTGGGTTGGGTCAATCCCTGGTATCAGCCCAGGCTGGGGATGAACAGATGGAGAGCAGCCCTGCCCAGAAGGACCTGGGGGTGCTGCTGGGGGAGAGGCTGGACTTGACCCAGCCATGTGTGCTGGAACCAGATAAGCTTGAGGATCACTTCCAACCCAAGCCATTCAATTCCAGTTCTGCAACTTTGTAGTTTATATTTCCCCTTACTTTCAGTTCTACTCCCCTTTCACAACGTTTCTTCTAAGTTGCATACTTTAAATTAAACAACAAAGTTATTGATGATAAGGGATGAAAGGTAAGTGTTCTATAAATGCCACTGTGGTATGTTCTGGATCTTTCCAGATATGTTATTACACTCTGTGACAGGGTGTGAAATACTCCACACACATTGAGTAAATAATAGCTGCTATGGATAAATGCTTTTAAATTAGCAGAGCTGGATAACTTGTTTCTGACCATCTTAAAATTAAAAGCTGGAAGAAATGTAGATACAATTAGGAAGGATCTAATTAAACAGTTGCGTCTTATTCTGTAGTGGAACAAAAGAAGCCAATGCTTTGCCAGTGCTAAGGGGTCACTGAAAAGAAAGACAAAATTGAAGTGGTGGGTGGTTGTTTGCCTCAGTATGGTGCTGGCAAGTCTAATATACTTTATTAGTATTCTGAGAATATTCTGTATTTAATTAAGCTTAAAATTTGTGTAATGTACATTCAAAAGCAAGAAAAATGCATCTGTTATATTTTAATTTTTCAATGAATGGAGCAATTGATTTCAGTGTAGGATTATCTGTATTACAAGGTACAGGACACTGAAAGGCTGCTTCTGCTTCTGGTTAGCATTTTTCATTGTTTGGAAATGTCTGAGCACTTTAAGTACGTATAATAGCTCTATTGTACTTTGAATTTTCTATTGTGTTTCTTTAAAATTATTGGTTAAAGGTAATCTTTAGTATACATAATTTGTAAATAATTGCATATTTGTGTATACCTGAGATCTTTGCTTTTTAAGAGGTGAATTTGCATCTCTGCATAACCACAAATGTTTTGGGTTTTTTGTTTTGGTCTTTGGCCTGAATGGACATCTGAGGCAAAAATATTTTTGGAAGGTTTATTACCTTCCTTGCTTAATTCCAGATGGAAATCTTTCAGTTCTCTTGGGGGTCCTATGGAATTGTTCTTTCCTACAGTAATAAAATAGTCTCTCAAGTAAGAATTGTCAAGCTGATCGAGCAACTAAGACTAATGAGTTGCAAAGAATTCCAAGTGTGCATCTGTCTATTAGGGCTTTACCAACAGTTTTGTGATGTCATTATTTGGGAAAACATCTCTTGCTTTCTTTACTTGCTGTGCAGATGGCCACACAAAAGATTGCTCTTTGAAGAAAGAATGAAACATCAGTAGGCATAGTAGCTAAAAGCAAAGAATGCACTTAACTTTCTCTTTCTTAATTTCAGAATCTTTCTCGTGGGGATTTAGAAGCAGCTCTTATAATGATGTAGCTTTTGAGAAATTAGTATCCTTGTAAAAGCTAGATGAAAGCCTTTTATGAAATTGTAAGAACAATATTTCTACCATGTGCTGTGTGCCTAGAATCATGGCTTCTTTATTATAGATGCTGGATTTTTACAGAGTTGCCTGTATTTGCAAACTTTTCTGTATGAAATTTTCTTGGAGAGACAGAAGGTTCTCAGATACTAATGGATCTTGCAGTCCCTAATATCTACTTTGCAAATGAAATGCTGCTTTCTTTTTTCAGCAAATGGAGTAGTGCAAGTCCTTTTTTGAAGAAAAAAACCAAAAGCCTAAGCTTCCCCTTCCCTCCTTTTCCCCATGCCCCAAGTATTTTGGGATATTAACTTTAAAAATGTAGTTGAGTCCTCTTTTCATCTTTGAAAACTTTCTAACATGTAGACAGGAATAGTAAAAATGTTTGATTACTGCAATTCTGATAATATCCCACTTTTTAAAAAGTGATTAACTCTGTTGGACTATTGAAAGCATGTGAACTTGTGGAAGACTAAGTTCAGCTACCTTAGTGATGAATGACCAGAAGAAAGCACATGTAGATTCCATTTGGGCTGCACTAAGACCCTAATAAGGGTATTGTTTAGTGGATTTTTTTTTTTCCCAAGCTTCCCTGCCTGCATACAGATGCATGCACTGTGTTTCATTGGTGGCCCTGCTGTACTTGTCAGGCTGAATAAAGGCTGTTAGTTTATATTCTGAGTCAGCATCATCCTGAAATGCATACTGTACATCTACATTGTATGTAAACTCACTATTAAAAAAACCCCAAACGACTTTTTAGTATTTCTTATATCTACCAGGGCTTGGATTGACACCTCTAAGTTTGTGGGTGGGTTGTTTTGTTTTTTTAAAGGATGAAACTTACCACATTCAACCCTGAGAAACTGTTGTGTTGGTAACCTGGTAGCTGATACTTACTGGGTAAGGATGAAAATGTTATTGCAAAGTGAATGTGTGCAAACTCAAATGAGTCTGCCTTATCTCTGTGGTGGGTATGGGGAGCTTTTTGTTAGTTTGGATTTTTTTGCTTTTGCCTTTTGTTTATACTGTTTTTAATGTATTTTATTAGTGATAACATCTATGATAAAATGCATGGCTGAATCCTTGCATAATGGGAGAGCTACTGAAAGAGCTGTTAAAATATAAGTAATTATCTGTGAGGCTTTACCTACCTGTTCTGAAGATCTCTCTCAGGGATTTTTCCAGTTGTTGAACATAATGAGCACAGACCATCATTAACTTTAAAGATCCTGGTGTATCTTTAATCCTCACAGGATTCTGGGTCTCTGTTGAATGTGTGACATTTACTGATTTTCTTCCTCTTGGACGGAAACATTTCTCCTTTAAAGTCTGTCCTGTCACTGTTGCACATTTGTCTTCATATAAAAATTGTTAGGGATTCTCTTCCTTTTCTTGTTTTCTTCTTTTTAAAGTTTCTTTCTTACTGTTCTGGTGTTACCTACTTGGATTGCCTTTCTTTTATCTTCTGTTCCATCCCTTCACCAAAATGTCACACAGATATGAGTGGTTAAAACAACTGTGTTTGCAGGAGGCTGCATACTCAGGTTACAGCATGATTAGTGTAAAAGCTTAATATTGAAAGGAGAAAATTTCAAAGAAAAGTGTTAAGGTGTCAGCAAAAATGTACAAAACCTTGATATTTAACAAGGTGCAGAATGCTGTGCACATTGCAGTAAAGAGTACTGATCACAGAAGTGTATTAATAACAATAATCTGGATAAAATTTTAACAGTTCTAGAACAGGATCCTAGTTGATAAAAATTTGCTTAAAATATTTTCCTTCTGGCTTCAGTATACATTCTCACACTTCTCTAGCCTTGCCACTGTATCGTAACAGGGCTTACACCCCCTGAGTAAAGCCATTTTTGATTCCTTTCAGGAATGAATAGAGGAGGGAATTGTGTTTCTGGTGAAGTCAGAGCTGTGTACAAGGAAATCCTAGATCTGAATTGTTCTTACTACAGTTGTGAAAAGGCATCAGAGCGGTAAATAGTTCTGTTGTATAGCAGGAAAGACAAATAAAAGACAGTAAACATTTGCATTTGATCTTGAATCTAATTTACATAGTTTATTTATAAAGGCTATCTGCTTTGATTGTAGAAGAGCAGGAACTTTTGGTGATAAGGTGAGTAGCAATTTGATTTTCCATTTATGCCTTCCTCTAGTGTTTGCACCTTGGGCTTACTGGGTATTGGATACCTTGAAGCAGTTAACATATCTGCAAAAGCTAGAAGGAATACTGCACACATTTGGATGCTTAGCAAACATTTGTACATTATTTTAGGAAACCTGACAGGACTTAGAGTAAACTTAAAAGTTTCCAAATGTGCTGGTACATTGAAGACACATCTCCTCAGTGTGAATACAGCTGTACTAGCCTCCTGACTTCTGGGGGGTAAGATCCTGGGAAGGGTGAGTTCTCCTAACAGAAGGCAGAGAAAACCTGGTGATGTTTGAAGGACCTAGTTCTTTCTGTGTGTGAACCACAGTTAGCATCATCTTTGCAGCACAAGGGAAGAGAGGATGAGGTAACCTTTTTGTGAGAGCTTCAGGGGCCACACTGACTGGCTTTGAAAGCATTATATGAAATAATCCTATAGTTTTCTGTCCCAGCAATAGTATAGACTGGGAACAGGGCTGAAGACTACCCCTAAAATCTTTGGGGTGTTGACAAATTGCAAATAGAAAAAGATTACATAGGCTTGAAGGGAAGGTGTAGTTCATCTTCTTTAATTGTCAGTTACAGCAGATGTAGCTAGAATAACATGTTAATTTCAAGTAAACTGTTCAGTGTAGATTTAAAAGCCCTGAAATAAGTAGAACCACATTTTTTCATGAAACTTGGGTAACTTGAAGCAAGTTGTGGATGTTGTTCTCCCTTTCACCCACGCCCCTCTATTCACATTTTGAAATTATATTGGGATCATACCACCAATTTCAACCATGTGTGATTGCAGTGTTGTAGGTGTATGCCTCTACCTAAATAAAGGTAAGAAAAAATGAGATCATTCCTATTCTCATTGAAAGTGTATTGTTGAGTAATAACAATGAGGGCATTTTATTAAAGCTCTAAAACTGTCCTAGATCTCTCTCTCTCATCAAAACAAACAAAATTGTTCTTTCAACTGTTCAAACAAAACTGAAATACTCCAAAATGTAGTCTACCAGTATATGTGAACTAGAGGACACAGGGTCAAAAATCAGGCACAAAGTAGTGTAAGCACTTACTGAAACTAAACTTATGTAAAAAGTGATAGTAGGTAATTTCTTTTTGCATCTTCTTTGGGAAACACACCCAAAAAAACCCAATAAAAGCAGACTTGTGTATATTAGAACTGGTAATATTCCAAAGTTATGGCATTCAGATGCATGACTTTGCTCCTAATTCCTTTTCCTCTGTATCCCCTGCATAGTACTGACCACTCCTTCCCCACAAAAAAATGCTTACTGGAGATCCATAAATTGGGCAAGGATTTAATCTCATGTAACCAGCTAAGTTCATTATCACTTCTGTGTATTCAGTTGTGGTATGAAATTTGCAGATTTGAATTGCTCAAGACATTCCTCAGAAGTATATTGAAACAGTAAGCACAGGAGTTTACAGCTTGATGGAATTGAAATAGAGATGTTGAGTAGAATGTAGTACTGTGGTGAAAAAATAATTTTGTGCTTGGATTATCATCAAAATTTTAAAGGATATTGGGGCTGATTTAGCATAGAGATGAACCTTTTTTTCTTAACCTGCATAATGAGAGGAAACATTGCAGTAAGAAACAGACGGTTCCTGCCAGACACTAGAATTATGATTATACTGATAAAGTTAGTTGGGATGATTTTTTTTTTTCCTTTCTAAGGTGGAGGTGGCAATTCCTCTTTTAGAATATGATTTCTGACATTCTCTATTAATACNACAAAATTCCCACAGTAAAAGAGAAACAAATTCAACCCTCAACAGTGCAATAGTGAGACTGCCAGAAAATAGTTCTCTAAAAATGCAATCTCTTAAGTCAACCAAATGTTTCATTGCAGGCGGCTTCTTTTAATCCCCAAATCAGTAGGCATCAATCCTGTTTAGTGGCTTGAGTTTTAAAAGAAGAACATTGATGTCACACTGATGCTTGCATAATGCCAGTGGTGGCTAACTAGTACATATTATTTCTATGATCTGGTCTAAATTCTAGATTTCACTGCTAGCACAGATACTGTACATCATTTTCTGGATACAGAAATGGATGCTCTTCTACACACTTTTTTTTTGCATTATTTTCCATGTTCAAGATTCAGAGTGACTGAAGAAGGTCCTTTTGCCTACCATTTTCCACCAGTGGGCAGAGCAATGTTCTGAGATATTTACAATTTAGCAAAACAAGCTTATGAAGGTAATCAAAGAAAAGTCATTTTGAAATAGAGCAGGAAGAGAAAGGGAATCTTCCCTTATGGATGCTGTCCCTGTACTCAGGTGAGAATGGTTTGGAAATCTGACCTTTGCATATGGGTTTGCTTCTTTCTTTTTTCCTTTTTTTTTAATTGTTGGTTTAATAAAGTGGGTATACTGGAGTTAAACTCATGTTAACCCCTCTTATGTAGTATGTGGAGTGCTGTCTCAGAACTAAAATGGAAAGAGGGAACCTTATGTGGGACAGCAGGATACAATTTACAAATGTAATTTTTCAAATCTAGTGTTTTATTTCAGTATACTTTCAGTTTGCATCTGCTTATATGCTTGGAACAGAATTACTACTCATTGCTTTAGAACTGGCCATTCAATTGTTTGTGGGTTTTTTTGTTTATTTTGTATTTTGGAGCATTTTGTATTATTAGACCACCTAAAATGTAACTGTTTGTCAGTGAAGTTGATAATCTTTTGCTGCTTTGGCTTGGAGGAAGAGCTGTGCTCTCTGCTCATTGATAACCTCTTTGTTTCGTATGACTGTGCTAGAAGGTGGTAAGTGGCACCTTGCTTTTTTGTACTATTTAAGGATGCCTTGTAATTAATATCATTTGCCATTCTTCAAGGTAACTAATTCACACATGCAGTAATTCAGAGAAACTGGAAGGCAGTTACATGGAATTTCTTTTTTGGCAATGCTTAGTAAGCGTGTTTCATCATCCCAGAAATTCTGTTCTGTCAAAGCCTAATTTTGGAAAAGAAGGAAAACTGTTTCTGTCTGGAACTTGCTTGATACAAAGCAAGCAATTAAACTTTCTGCCTAAGGACTTGTAATTTGTGTTTGAAAAAAATTAATAATTGTAAGGGAAAAATCAATAGGAGTTGGAATCTTAGGTTTTTCATTTAATTTCAACTGTCACGGAAGACTTGACTGGTTTCATTTATAGTTTCACCTAACCTCTCTTTATGAATAGGCTCTATGTTTCTGGTTTCCTTCTCCTTTGGGAATGCTTGATGGCTGTCATTCTGGATTTTAAGTTGAGTGAAAATGACAACTTGAGTATAAGTGACATTTTTCAAATCCACTTTTAAATAGATACGAATTTTCCAAATTCCTTGTAGATTATATCAGTCCCCTTGCAGTGCTTTTAATGGGTCTGTGAGATCTCTTCAGCAGATGGCAAGGAGTCCATCTTAAAACACTTGTCAGGATCATCATTTATCCTTTGCCCATTGTGCTATCTGTGGTTGGCTGCAGAAGTGCTGAGCCATCCCAGCATGGATATGTGTGACTTATGAGTCTGTTGCATACCTTTATCCTGTGCATAAGCCCTGTAGTTACCTCATGTGTCACAAGCACGGGCATGAACCTGCTGTGTAATTAGGAATGCTCAAGTAAGAGAGGAATGCTTGGCAGAGCAATGTAATTAAGCGTGGCGCAAAAAGGGCACATCTGTCTGTCAAATGTGAGCTGTATATTCTGCAACCAAAATGTACAAGTAAGTGCTCATCCCTTGGATGGACAGGTATTTAGCAGTTTCAGTCTGTTAAATGCAGAATTATCGTGTGCTAATTAGAAAGCTCTTACTTTTTCAGTTATAAATTTGACTTTTGGAGATTTAGATCTGTGTTTCTTCTAATGCTGTTCAAATTAATTTTATACATCAAAACAGGGGCAATAGTTTCTGATTTTGAAATGTCAGATTACTAGTTTCATTCCTACTTTTTAAGGCATTTATGCACTTTGTCGTTGATTGTGAGTTTGAAGTATTATGCAGATGCAGCCGAGGTATAAATCATATAAATGGCATTAGTAATAAGTTAGACTAAAGGATTTAAAAAAAAAGCCAAACAATTGCTTGTTCTCTTTATTTATTTATATCTTGTGTGCTTAAAGTACTTTTCTTTGGTGTAGATAGATGTAGCAGTGACATTTCCTGATTTCATGTCCTGGAGCAAAAAAATATCTTTAGAAGCTGGTTACCTTGAATTGGTGTTAACTGCTTCAAGAAATATCAGTTGTAAATAATGTATGTTTGAGCTACCCCCAGTAGGGACTGAATCTTTTGAAATACTTTCGAAATCTATTTTCTGAGTTTCAAGTAGAGTTGAACTTCTTTCTGAACAAAAACTTCCTCATTCTCCTGTCACCAGAAATAAGTTGTTCCATTGTTTTTGTTGTTCTACTATGAGTAAGTAGTAGAAATTTTGTCTTAAATTTCTAACTTAACTGAAATTTTGTCTTTCGTCATTGGTACCACTTTATTTAGGTTTTATTGATATTTTCTGCTTTGAATTTCAAAATGTTGCCTCCTTATGCAGTAGGGAAAGCTGAAAAGAACCTGTTTTATCTAAGAGTGGGTATAGTAGTGCTTGTTTACAATGGGCAGTTGTGATTGTCATTTTATATCTTCACTCACCAAATGGGGAGAAAACCTGTGGAAAATAATGAAGCCTTTGAAATTCAGCAAGATTTATTTTGAAATATTACCTCAAAGTTTCTCATAACTGTTCGGGGGGAAGTTGCAGTTCGTTGGTTTTTTTTAATATGCCCAGCATTTTGAAAGGTAGAATTAAACTATTGAGGCTTGTAGCCTATTGTCTTATTTATATTTACATGTTCTAGTATCTGTGAAACTGCTTTAACTTTTTCTGAACCACTGCACAAGTTGCTCAAAAATCTAATTTTAAGTGTTAATTCCACTTTTATGAGTGTGCAGTAGCAATGCTAACTATTTGAACTTCTTTCTTTCTGTTCAGACATGCTTACAGATTCAAGGATTTATTTTCTGTTTTAATTTCAAGTTTACAGACTAGAGTCTCCCTGAAATTCAGATGACTGCCTACTGGTGGCCCATATGGAACAGGAACCATTCTTAACTGTGAGCAAGACCATTTTGTGCATAATTCTCCTTTTTGGCTGCTCTATTTATCATCTTATTAGAATGGGATTATGTTCCCAGGATATTGATAAATGTTGATGAGTTGTAGTCTGAGAACTTAGTTCTATTATGTATGAACTGTTGTATTTGACTAGGATTTTTTATTGAGACATATATTAAGTGTTTGGCTCTCTAATTATCATACTGTTGTTGAAGTGGTTATCTTATTATCTCGACTTAGAGTGGAAGACCTGGCAAGGTTTGGCAGCTTCTTTGCCTCCAAACAAATTTGGTTTTCTTGCCAGTGTCACTGAAGTAATTTTTAATTTTTAATGTGCTCTTATTAGACTAGAAGTGCTTGTATAATTTTTTCTAAGTCTCAGCTCAGAGTTTGTCAGCAGGACTAAGTATGTTCTTGTGATGCTGGTGTTTTGAAGAACGTCATTAGTCACTTTGGCTCTGTGCGCTGAGGCTTGTCTACAGGAGGTGTGGAGACTAAGGGAGATGCTACAGACTTTCTAGGTCATTGTCAAATCAGGCTGCTGCTGTCATTCTGCAGAAGTTTTGCAGCTCCCCCTCTGAAGATCTCCATCTGCAGTTTCGAAATCCTTGCTGCCCTTGCTAACTACCTATAAGCAGAAAGTTTTTGATTCAGTGGTATAGCTTTTCAGATGCACGTTGTCTTCTTTCCCACTGCTGAGCTGGTCAGTCTCTTGCATAATTACCTTTTATTTGAAGAAGAAATAGTTCCAGCTGGCTACTGCTGAATTACTGTGTGTAAGCAATGATTAGGTGTTATGACTTTCCTTCCCTGTGCTTCTCTACTCTCGCCACTTCTGTCCTTTCCTGGTACCTTCTGCAGTAACTTCTTTCATGATCTACCACCCATTACTTAAAACCTTCTAAAAGTGAGTAAAAATCAATTTTGTTTGCTTGATTTCTTTGTTTTCCCTTTTCCTGTCTTTATGAGACTTGGTATAACTGTGTGGTACCAAAAGGCTTGAGTAAGCACAGGCGTTGGATCCTGTTTGCTACTTAGTGTGTTTACTCAAGCTGTTGCTGGTGTTCCTTGTGCAAACAGCTGCTGGTGGTTTTAAGTTGATCTTTTGTTTCTCCTGTTGGTTAAACCTCCCCAGGTGCCCTGTGAGCTGGAGGCTCCCTGTGGTTGTGGCACCAGGAGTGGTGAGGGCTCCCTGGGAGTGGTGCATTGGGTGGCCTCAGCCTGGGGCATCGGACATCCCTGGAGATGAGGTGATACCCAGGCTGGGCTTTCAGCCCATCAGAGGGGAGCTGTGGTCAGACAGGGCTGTAGGGATGGCCTGAGGCCAGGCTGGGATGTGGGCCCACAGGTGGGTGGCTTGGTGGGGCCCATGGCCACCTGGGGGGAGCTGGAGATGGGCCCTGCTGGGATGACATCTGCAGGGATGACATGGGCAGGGTGGGCGAGCCCCAAGGGGACTATACAGGGCAAATGAGGCTGTCAGGATCATGACAAAACCTACACAAAATTTAAGCTGTAAAATTAAAATGCCTAATAGAGTTTAAAATGCCTATGTGAAGTGGTTGTCAAGTGCAGAGGAGACATGGCTGAGGATGTTTTCTAGCACAGAAAGATCACGTAGGTATTTGCAACCTTTCTTGACACAGTAAAATGTAACTTTCAAAAAATGTGACTATTCCTTGAATGTGCTTATTGTAAACTTTGTCTTCTATAACAGTGATATGGTGTACAGTTTTTATACTTCTTGTGTATCGCTGCTGGTACTTCTAGCATACAATTTTCCTTTTTGGTCAAATTGAGTGTTATAGAAGTAACAGCTTGTCATCACTTGTTTACAGATGTCTTCTTGCTGAATTGTAGCCTACATTTGAAACTTGGCTGAAAAAAATGGATTGCTTCTACTATTCCCTTCTCCATCTATGTCTTTTCTTTCCCCTTTATGCTAAATAGGAATTAGTATATGAAGAACTTTGTTCATCTAATTCAAGTGCCAAAGATCATATGGCTTACAGCAACAAGAAAAATCTGAGAAACTTTACCAAATTGTTTTTACTTTATGTGGCATAATGAGACCTGGTTTTTGCTGTTGGCTGTACATCAAGGAAGAAAGCTAGTAGAGCTATATATCAATCTTACTATGAGCATTATGTAAAGCAAATGGTTTTCTGAAAATACTTGCTCTGATGTACCATAATCAGCCACTTGCTCCATTTGGGAGAGGTTTGCTTGCTGATCTACGTTATTTAAGGTAGAAGGTAGACACAAAGTCAGGTTATTTTAATATTGTTTCTCATAGCTCTGAAACAAGATTGATCTCAAACTCATTGGGCAGAATGCAGTGGGACTGGGACAGAATCACTTTTCTGAACCCAGCAGTTACCAGCTGATGACTGTGTTGATGTATTGGATGTGGTTTGATGTAAGTGGACTCTAGCAGTTACATTCTGTACTTTTGTACCCTTGTCAGATAGCTGACGATGCCCTTAATAGGCCTGAATTAAACAGTTGTATGTTGATTCCTTTGATGCAGAAAATCAAGGCTTGTAGGGAGGTGATGATTAAAGCTTTGTGATTACTATTTTTCATTTCAAAAGAAGTATTTTTCATATTAAAATAAACATACTGTTAACTAAGGAACTCAAACTCAAGTTATATCTGTTTCTCAGAGTTATTAGCCTCAGTTTGGGCTACATCTCTGCTCAAATGGGTAAAGGCATACATTTGTTGGATAGTAGGATTTTTCCAGACTCTTAGAATTTCAGCTGCATGGATCCAAGGCTCATCTTGCATTTGGTATAAAAGCTTTGAGAAAAGTCAGTCTTCTGCAGTATTGAATAGAATGTAGTTTATTAAATAAAGACCAGAGCAATAAATGCAAATGAAATGTAGTATAAATTTAAGCGAGGAGTTTGATAGTGAATTTGGAGTTGGCTTCCATTTCCATGGATTTCACTAAGGTGTGAGTACTTAGCTTATATAAATGTTTGAAGTGCCAGATTTTCTTCACTGGAATGCAAATTAGATACACCTTAGAGTAATGTTACAGAAGCATCTGGATAGGAAGAATGTTAGAAAACAGCCATCTGCAACCTTTAAAGCCAGAAACTTGAATATTTAGAATGAAAAATTTTACTGTTCATAACTATGAAATTAAATCCTTATTGGCAAGACAGAGTTCTTTTTCCTAAAAAAGGTATTCATGTATCGCCAACATCCACTGCCATTTCAGTTTTCACTAAATAGTATTTAGAAAAGAGTAATGCAGGAATATGACTGTCATTCTTTATCTTTTGCATACAAAGTAAAGCCTGATTATTTTTTGTTATGAGCAGGACGTACTGAAGGAATTAATTCATAAACAAAACATCTGTCTCTCCAGCAGTTTTTTTGCTGGGATGGGAATGAGTCATGGGTTTGGGAACTGTGCTGGTCTCAGCGCAATGAGATCACCAGAAGACTTAAAGGTTTTCACTGTGCTTTCCAGAAAGAAAAATTATATTGTGTAGTTAGTAAAACTTAACCTCCTTTTGCACTTACACGTGGCCACCTACTTTTATACCTTTATGATACTGGGAACTCTCTTCCAGGAGAGCACTTTCCTTTTATTCTCCAATGAAAGGATTAAGAGGACTTAGACAAAACTCTGTATACTAGTAAAAGTTAACAATCTAAATGTGATGAGAGAGAATGATGAATGTCAGGAGTGGTGAGGAGCAGTATGTTGTTGCCAATTCAGTTTTGGCCAAAATTTATACATGGGTATATAACATCACTGAGGGAAAAACATTGAGATGACTGACAAAAAGTCATCCAGAAATGTTTCAAAGAAAATCAGATTTTAACTGTTTTTAACTGTAAATTACTTGAAAAGCAGTATTATGACACTAGGAGATGGAAGATAGTCATTGAAAATGAAGCTGTGTTCTTCTGCACTTGCTTTTTCTGAGGTTTTATTTATGAAATGTTTATTTATCTAGCTGAGTTATGATTTATTTACAAGAAGAAATTGAAGTGAATCAGTGCTTTGACTGCTGCTCAGTCAAATTGAATTGACTCAGTTAATTCCTTCTAACTTTTGTAGGAGTTGAAACAGGTTTTTTAATACTGTTTATCTGTATTCTCTAGATTGGTGCTGTAGTTCTTAAGGTGAGAACAGTCAGTAATTTCGTTTGCAGAAATGCATGCAGTTGTGTTAGCACAATCACTTTGCACTTGAGCTTTCCTTCCTGACACTTCATAAAAGTCCCTAAATTTGATTTATATGGAAACTGATCCAGTCTCAGCCCCTTAAAAGAATCTAATATTTGTACCTTAGCTGCTGGATCCCACATTTCTGAAATATTTTGTTACCATGGTGGTCATTGGCGCTGTCGTCTCTTGCATATATTCTCACTCTGAGATTCTCTATCTGACAATCTCATTAAGCAGCGGGCTCCTGTGCCCCATTTATTAATAATAGACCCTTGCATAGTTTTATTTCCTCTTTAGGGTGTGATTTTCTATGGGAGTTTTAATTGTCAAAATTTCTTTTATATACATTAATAATTCTTAGATGCATAGAAATTGAGGAAGAAGTCTTCCCCCAAGGTTTTTGGAGCCTGAACAATTACTTTTGTCCTTGACAAGGCTATTAGGGAACAAGAGTGAACTACTTCCCATGTCTTTCTGTCATTCCCTTATCTAGCCAGCCCCTGGCATAGCTGTAGTCCAGCATGGTAAAGCCCAGTCCTGCGTTTCACCACACACACTCACACTCCGTAGTATGGCCTGGGAGGACCACCTTCGGTGCTTCTGAGTGGAGGGGCTTGGCTTCTACTAGCAGATGAGTTTCTGCAGTAAAAGAAACAAGCAATTCAGGTTCTGAAGCAACAGCTTTGTTTTGTTTAGACACTGCATGTTTAAAAAAATCAATTAAAAAATCTTAGGTGCTAAAAGTCAAGGTTTGGCATTGTATAAGTTGAGCTCAGTGTTGGAGAGGGATCAGCTTTTCTGCAGGTATCCTCTTGAGTCTCTGAAACCATGTCAGGGGTTGTGCTGCCCTCTTCCACTACTCAATTTCATATCCATTTCTAGAGAAGAATAAAGTGTCTCTCTTTCGTGGCTGGGTTTGGATCTTTTGTGGCTGGTGTGATTTGCACTAGTCCTTAGCAGAAACCTTATTTTCCTGGCTGCAAGCATCTGTGATTGCACTCAGATGGGAGAATTGTACCTTTTCACAGTCTCAGCCTAGAGGGCAGGTTGAAGGAGAACTAAAAATTACTTCAATAGTCTTGTCCCTGAATGAAAAGCATGGAAGTGGGGATATGTATCTTTTTTACCTGCCCAAAAGAGACATTTTGGAGTCGAATCCATTTTAAGTCAGTAGCCTTGAACGATGGGTTTACTTTTTTTACTTGGAAGTCAGTAAGTAAGGATAATGTTCAGTGATTTTCTCCATTTTGCAATTCCTTTGTCGAGAAATGGCAAGTTGTTATTTATTAAACAAAATAATAACTTAGTGCACGGACTTACTGAACTGTCCGCTACCGTTTCACTTCTTTTTCACAGAATAAACTCTGAGATAAATGCCAGTTAAAGGCATTGTCATGTGTTGTATCAGTGTGTGGCAGGAATTCAAGTGTTCTGTATAAAGTCTTCTTATTTTAAAGTGCAGTTAAAAGGCATCAGACCAAAGCATATAATGCATATCCCAGCTGATCCTTGACTATATCTGCAATGCTGCAGCAAATAGTTCTAATCTTCATCATCTCCCCTGGGTAGTCTAAAGATTCATCCTTCTTTACTGGTGTTTTCTACTGTGATTTTTTTCATTATTGAGCTGAGTCTCTCTGCCAAAGAGTGTAGAGAGCTAAAGTCACCAGTGGGGTGCTGGCAAAGCGTGCAGGGCATCAGAGTTGAGGTATGGTGTGAAGGCAACAGATAAGTAATGAGAGACGGAATATGCACCCTGCATTTCCCCCTCTCCCATTTTGGTTGCAAGATGTCATAGCAGGCTCTTGCATTTTGTCAGTGGAAGCTGTTTCTAGGCATATGAAGGACAAGAAGGTGAGTGGTATGAGCCAAGATGGTAAATTGTGCTTGACAAATCTACCTTCCCTGATGAAACATCTTCCTCAGTGCATTAGGGGAGATTTGAACAAAATGACAAGATATACACTCCCAGTGCAGTGTATTCTCTTCTGATATCATCATAGCATTTTGAGAAGTGGGGTTTTGTCCCTTTTTATTATAATATAATCAGTTTGTTTCTTCTGGTAGAGTTTGGATTCTTTCTGCTCTCTGCTCAGAGATGGTTATATTATATGGGTTAAATAACCTTTGTCTGGAATGTCACTTTTGTCTGGAATGTGGAGACATCTTTGTTAATCTCTTGTGGTAGAATAGTTCATTACTGTGTCACTTGCCAAATGCTTCTAAATCAAGGGCCTCTTGTGCTTGAGGAGTTTTATTTGATTTTTACTGGTATTTCAAAAGATCTTCTCTATGTGTCCCATCCCTTCTTCACTGGAAGCTGGGATTGCTGTCAAGTTTCTTGACTGTACCCATACTTTTCTGACAAACATATATTTGTTTCACCTACATCTTACCTTCCTTGTACCTGTGCCCATGGTGCCTGTCTGGACAGCTAGACCTTTAAGGCAGATGTAGTGATCTTTTTATTTATTATGTACTTAATGTTGGCAAAGTTCTGTTTTCAATGTGGATCAACAAGCCACAGAAATAAGCCTTAATGTCAGTTTCTCAAAGTATGTTGTTTGTCTTAAGTTCTTCTATACCTTAAACATGCAACCATTTTTTAGGTGTTGGAAGTTGTAAATGTGTATTGTGAATTTAAAGCCACCTATGTAAGTTCTTAAGCTTTTTGCCTGTCCTGTTAGCCATTATGAAATGAATATGTTGAAAGTAAATTGTTTGAGTGATTAAGTCTAATGATTGGCCAAGTATCAGGTTATAAAGCCATGTTTATTTACCTACTGACAGTGTGAAATGAAAAGTAAAGTGAAGCTTGATTGAATCACTCATGTTAAATTAACTGTTCTCTTTTTATGTAGCTGATTTCTACATGGGTGATTTGAGGAGTTACAAGTCTGGAGATAATGCTACTGATAGCTTTTATGAATTGTATGCTTTTTGTTGTTACTATGTCTGCAAAATATATGAAAGGAAAAACCTAAAAGCAAAAAGACCACTTGAATTAACATAAGATGTGCTTAAATTTTTTTTGGGGTGGTGTATGTAAGCAGTTAATTACTGAATTACAGAATTGCTTTTAACTTGCTTCTGTTGATTGTTGGATTACAAAGGCAAAGTAGTTTAATAGTTTTTAATCAAGTATGGTGTTAGGATTAGTAGAGGTTATGGATCCTGTTGAGTAACAAAAGAAAAAAACTGTGCAGAGGATCTGTAAGTTCATTGTAACATTGTACCTCGTTGTCTCTGAGATGAGTTTAGGATTCAAAAATAATAAAATTTAAGAATGTCATTTTAGGGCTTGGCTCTACAGGAATGTGCAGAGATGAGAGCAGGGTTTGAAGAATGAATTAGCCCAGTGAACTGTAGGTTACTGCCAAGAGTAGTGCATATTCCTCCCACAGTCTCTCAGTGTTGATACTAATGTGCAGCTGCAAATTTTAGTATAGGTTGAGTGTTCTAATGAATCAGGAGAGTGCTGGGAGATGAAGGATGTTGACCCCTTCATTTGGTAACGTTCCACAATTTATCTGGCATAAGCTGTTACTGAAAAACTTCTTTTGGTTGAGGACAGGACTAGATTTGTCTGTGAAACAATATTCCTGTCTTTAACTGGAAATTTCTGTCCTTAAGCAATTGCACAACCTGCTACTATTGTATAGTGGTGGTTAGGTTTTGCACATGCTGGAAAAAGGAGGATACATTTGAGATAAACACATCTGTATCTACATGAATTTGTTTTTCTAGGTTGCACACCACAACCAGGGCTGTGTGGCAGTCAGTTGTTTTCCCTTATCTTGTATCCAGATGTCTTAAAATATGGAAATTACGTTCAGATGTTCAAGATGGAATATATTTCTTCTGTTGTTGGTGCAGATTGTATTTGTGGAATAAATTCATAATTCAGTATGGAATATGTGCTCGCTCTTTTGTTTGGATACCATTTTATCTAGGGGTGTGGCCATGTAAAATATGATGTAGGTTGTATGAAGTTGATATTGGCACAGAATTGTTGCAGAGGTTTTATTGCTGTGGATATTGTCAGTTACTATACATACAAACCTGATAGTGGAAAATTAAAAATGCCACTCAATTTTAAAATATTTATCAATCAAGTGTGCATTTGGTGCTAAAGTTACCTTTTTGTAAGCCTGTGAAGATACATTGAGAGATGATGTTTTATCAGGGTCCATAGCTGTGCCTGCTCTTTAGAGACAGCTTAAATTATTCATTGTGAAGTTGCAGTTGACATTAAAGTTGGAATGGTGTCTGATACATTGATTAAGCTGGTGTCTTCTAGAATTTGTCTAAAGGAAGACATACATTGTATATTTTGTCATTTTTTTGTTTTGGTTTTAACAGCCCTCATACTTTGACATGTGAAGTGGGTAGATGTCTAGTGGCTATAAATCTATGTTTTGTGTGCAATAGGCATGGAATCATTCCTGAATATATAAAGTGAATGATACAGGGGGTTTGTGTTGTATTGTCCTGCTGTGTCCCTGCTCCCTGGACAGGATGTTTCTTACATAAATGTAAGTGTTACTCCTTGGTCCACCTTCTCATGCCCTCATATTGTATTGTCTTAGTTTCAGGCATGCAAAAAGGATGTGATTCTCCTAATGTTTTCACTTCAAATAAAGGTATTCCAGTCTCTTTCTTGGCAAAATGTAAAAACACAGAAGTAGAGAATGTTGTTTTTTATTTGCTTGGACTGTCTAGGTTACCATAATTTTTTCAGCCTTCACTGTGGGGTTATACTGTTGTTCTCAGAATTTAATGTAGAACTGCCAAATATCAGTATGTATTCTACAAGTATCCCATACATTGATTAATATCACACTGATCTGTAGGAGATACTAATCTAAAATGTGGATGATTTGTCCAGGTCCATAAACCTGATGAAATCTTCCCCATTCTCAAGAAGCTACTTCTTGTTCCCTGCAAGGAGTGCAGATGGGAAAGTGGTATCTTATTTATTTTTTTATTTTTATTTTTATTTTGGAAGAAGACTGTCTTGTTCCCAACAGGCTATCACTTGACAAAGTTTCTGCATTACCATCTCTGTGTTTGATGGAAACTTTCTAGCTATTAAAATAGAATAATTCTGCCACTGATCAGGGATTGCAAATTACTGTGAAAATAAATAAGGAGGAATTACTTGAGAGGAGAGGAGAAAAGTCAATAGTTTCCTTTCTAGGTTTTTCTCAGCTTTGTTTCAGACTGACCCGGTCAGTCATTAAAAAAACCAACCAAAAAAACAACCTCCCAAAAATCTCCCACAAAGCCCCATAAATTTCATACATACAAGGTCTGTTTGCAGTCATGGTTTTCCTAACTGGATTCTGTCAGGAGAGCAGAGCTAAGCTATCAAGCATAGCGGGGGCTAAAAGCTGTGGATGACATTTTTAATAATTTCTTAGATAATAACATTCTTTGAACAAAATACTGGATCAGTGTTTTGTTCATTTTATTTTTGTTTGTAATTTCTTAAGTTTGCAGAACACTCTGCAATTTTGCAAGCTTTGTTGAACTCACCCATTTTGAAGTTAGTGATGCTTGTAACTGCTGGAAGATTCTTGGAGAGAAGTATGCAGCATGTCAGAAATGTGTTCAGGTTGTGTTACTTGCCAAAAAGAAAACTGTATTTATTTAACTGCTACAAAGTAGCAGGATACTGCCAACAGATGGTTTCCTACTTTTACATAGCGCTTATTTTTTCCTCAAGAAAAACATTCATGTAGTAGTTCACAGAGGTGTCTGCTCTTACAGAGATTTTAATATCCCCAGAAACGCATATATTTCATTCTTAAAAGCATTATGCATTTAGCTAGTAAGTTATTCTTCTTAGGCATTTGGAGTGATTAAAAAAAAATTATTTATACTTACCAGGGAATGTTGATTTACCTTAGATGGATGAAATAAAATACTTTAATATCTTGATGTTATGTTTTACTGTCTTCTCACAATGTATTACTATGCTTTTGTGCTTTTGTCTCACATTAAAGTAATATAAAGGAACTTTTTTTTTTTTCTGATGTGGGTGTTGCAGGTTGCAGTTTAGAAAATTGAAAATATTTAGCCTGTTAGACCTGACTTTGTTCCCTCTTTCTCTTTTGGGATGTTTAATGGATGACTGTAATGTACAGAAATTTGCAATATNATTTATTTTTTTATTTTTATTTTTATTTTGGAAGAAGACTGTCTTGTTCCCAACAGGCTATCACTTGACAAAGTTTCTGCATTACCATCTCTGTGTTTGATGGAAACTTTCTAGCTATTAAAATAGAATAATTCTGCCACTGATCAGGGATTGCAAATTACTGTGAAAATAAATAAGGAGGAATTACTTGAGAGGAGAGGAGAAAAGTCAATAGTTTCCTTTCTAGGTTTTTCTCAGCTTTGTTTCAGACTGACCCGGTCAGTCATTAAAAAAACCAACCAAAAAAACAACCTCCCAAAAATCTCCCACAAAGCCCCATAAATTTCATACATACAAGGTCTGTTTGCAGTCATGGTTTTCCTAACTGGATTCTGTCAGGAGAGCAGAGCTAAGCTATCAAGCATAGCGGGGGCTAAAAGCTGTGGATGACATTTTTAATAATTTCTTAGATAATAACATTCTTTGAACAAAATACTGGATCAGTGTTTTGTTCATTTTATTTTTGTTTGTAATTTCTTAAGTTTGCAGAACACTCTGCAATTTTGCAAGCTTTGTTGAACTCACCCATTTTGAAGTTAGTGATGCTTGTAACTGCTGGAAGATTCTTGGAGAGAAGTATGCAGCATGTCAGAAATGTGTTCAGGTTGTGTTACTTGCCAAAAAGAAAACTGTATTTATTTAACTGCTACAAAGTAGCAGGATACTGCCAACAGATGGTTTCCTACTTTTACATAGCGCTTATTTTTTCCTCAAGAAAAACATTCATGTAGTAGTTCACAGAGGTGTCTGCTCTTACAGAGATTTTAATATCCCCAGAAACGCATATATTTCATTCTTAAAAGCATTATGCATTTAGCTAGTAAGTTATTCTTCTTAGGCATTTGGAGTGATTAAAAAAAAATTATTTATACTTACCAGGGAATGTTGATTTACCTTAGATGGATGAAATAAAATACTTTAATATCTTGATGTTATGTTTTACTGTCTTCTCACAATGTATTACTATGCTTTTGTGCTTTTGTCTCACATTAAAGTAATATAAAGGAACTTTTTTTTTTTTCTGATGTGGGTGTTGCAGGTTGCAGTTTAGAAAATTGAAAATATTTAGCCTGTTAGACCTGACTTTGTTCCCTCTTTCTCTTTTGGGATGTTTAATGGATGACTGTAATGTACAGAAATTTGCAATATCAGTTATGTGAGGAAGAATGGAAATGGAACT
>WEIU01005094.1:12884-45466 GCA_013389925.1 Aegithalos caudatus | reverse complement strand
CCAAAAACATTGCATGTTTCCAAGCCACACAGTATGGTAGCTAGTATAGCCTTTCCTGTTTCTTTTGCTTATTCTAGGAGCTTTTGAGAGATTCAGTGATTCAAACAAGGCTTCTTCAAAGTTTCAGTAAACAATGCTGTTAAATTTCCGTAATCAAATGATGTCTTGATTAAGAACAAAGTCTTGTATTTCAAGTTTACAGTAAATTTTGTCACGCGTTTGTCTTGGATGAGGTGGGCAACAATATAAAGCTTCACTTAAAAGACAGAAAAAAGTTACTTCTTAACATGTAAGATTCCAGTTTTGCGTTTAGGAGCTACTGCTCTCTGAAGTCCGCTTATGTCCTGTTCAGCTTGTTTGGGCAGTTTATAATAACATACGTAAGTGAAAACACATTTCTTGTTCTCAACTGCTACAAATGCAGTTCCAATTTTGTAGTTTTCCTATTATGGAATTAATACATTATTCAAATTAACCAGTCTTAGCTGAGAGGTTATTTGGAAAAATAAATTGGAAATGTGACAGCCTACAAATAACTCTGGAGAATGATTGATTTTTTTTTCCAGTAAATACTTCTAAAAGTCGTAAACCCATGTTAGTAGGAAGTAATAGAAATTTTCTGGCAGCTGCTGTTGTCCTAATTTAAATAAGTATCTTTCCAGCAAAATTAGATTTAAAAATAGAAGGATGACAGAAGATGATGTGATTTATTTTTCTGTTCAAGCTTTTTAAAGATTTTACCTCGGCCATTTCCAGAATAAGGTTGATCTACTGATTTCATCCTTGTTTGCAGAGCTAATTAAACTTGGTTTTATTCCTCTAGGATTAAGTTATGCTTAATAAATGTATTGCAAACCAACTTTTAGAACTTGTATGTTCTAATATTTGTTCTTTAAAGATTTATAAATTAGTTGCCTTGGGTTTTAAGTGTGTTTTTTCTTTTTCCAGACTTGTACTAGTTATTTGTTTGAGATGACAGGAAATAAAGGATTTTGATGACCTGTAATATTCAAAGTAGTTTAAACACTTCCAGCAAGTAAATACCAGGCAACTATCACAATAGCAAAAGCTGTTCTTCTGGCAACAGTGTCTTGCAATGATTTCCTAAAGTAGATGGCATCTTTGAGGATAGTGGCTTTATTAAAAGCAGATTTAAGTGCTTGCTAGAGTTACTATTCCAAGAATAGTTGGTTGCTCAGATGATTTCACACTGCAGGCAGCATTTCAGTGGTTAGCCTGTCCTGTGAGCCCATCCCTGTTCGTGATTTAACTAAAGATCCTTGAAAACAGCAAGGTTTAGCATACTGAACATTTTTTCCTCTTTTTGGAAACCATTGCATCCTTTTCTGTCTCTTTCTTTGTATTGTAATTTACTCTTTGAATTCTGCATGCTAAGGATTATTTTTCCCAGTTCTTTCTGCATACCTATACCCTCACCAAAAATACTGTAAATTTCCTTTTTTTTCTGCTTATTTGCATAGAGTCCTGTGAAAAATGTGGGTGTAAAGATAAATCAGCCTTTTGCTGGCTATGTGCCTGAAAATAGTCTGAGATTCTGGCTGACCAGAAAACTGACCAGGTTTTTTGTTGTTGTTGAACATGTGGGATCCATTAAGATCTCTGCTTAATTATCTTGGTTTTATTTAGTCCTCTTCTTAAGAAATTACCTTTAATTGCATTCCCCTCACCTACTTCTAGAGGAATAGTCAGCTGTTCATAAGTCATAGAAATATGATGGAGAAGAACTGTAGTAGAGAGAGATGTGCGAAGATGCAAATGAGCAACGCATTGCAGGCACTTTTTCAAATCCACACAGGAATCTTCCCTCTCTGTGTTTCTTTTGTATGCTGGGGGCACAGTGTAAATGCAAACATCCTGTTCTATAAAGCTGTAATAGATGGGGTGAAAGATTGCAGAAGAATAGGGTCTTTGTTTAGCCAAAAGCATCATTATAATAATTTGAGTGGAAGTAAATATGTGGGACAAAGCATGTGAGGTAGGAAATGTGGTCTCTCTTTCTGGACTCTTAGCTTTACTGAAACCTTTAAATCCCCCTTACCTTAGAGGGGTTGATGTTGCAAGCAGAAATGCACTGTCTCAGAGTGCTCAGAGATCCTCCAATAAAGTTTCTTTAAGGCCTTTTATTTTGTATTTGAGTATAAATGGGAGGAAACAGTTTGTGTTCCAGTGCATGAGTTCATATGTGCCTTGAGTGGAAATTGCTGATGGTTTGAATTTGTCCTGGAACGTAAACCAAGAGAAACCATTATTGTGCAAAGAAATATGCATATACAACATGAAGTTGTGCACGTACAGGCAGTGCTTTGTGGTTTTTTTGGTTTTTTTTTTAATTAAAAGAGGGATTTTGTTGGAAAATGGGAGAAAATGAGATTTATTCATGTTCCTTGAGGAAGTCTATTATTATTATTATTATTTATTTTTAATTTTTTAGTAGAACTGCCAGAGATTGTATTATTTCCACTTGTGAAAACAAGGAGCATTGGAAGGCTTTACTTATTTAAACAAAGGTCTTTTGCATACATCTATTAGTACGTAGGGAGAAGGTTGCTTATTTGAATTCAGCTGCTGATTTTTTTGACCTATAAAAAACAACTTCATCTAAACTATATTGGCATCTCAATCTCAGAAGTCTGTTTGTGCACACAGTTAGTTTTTTTCTTCTTTAAATAAACAGGCTTCTGTGGTTTGTGTTAGTGTCAGTTTTCACATCAGATTTGGCAGTTGTGTCAAGTACACACCGTGTTAATTGTATGAACATGGCTTCTGAAGCTGTTGTCAACCCAAGTTCTGGGAACAGAATGATCACAATCTCTGAAGCCAGAAATCCACACTTCAGTTGGAGGTCCCAGTCACAGTCCAGGTGTCTACTGTGTCTGTGTGCAGCTTCTGGTAGATGTATACAAAACCAGCTTAATGTCAGCCAATAGCAGCATGCAGCAATAAACCACTAACTTTTTCTGATACTGTAGTTAGGAAAAACTTGCATCTTCTCTTAATCCAGGAAGCCTTTACATCCCTGAGTAATCTTTGAAGTCTTATTTTATTTTACAGTCCGTGACCATTAATAAAATATCTGAAAACATCTATTCAACAATTCAGTTGCAGAATTAACAGCATCAGATCATTGAAATCTGGAAAACACTTTTTCAGTTGAATGTAACTTGAGTGTATTTTAACCTGACAGCATTTCTGTGTGTCTTCCCAAAAAGCTATTCATTGAAAATTCTTTAGGCACATGAAGGTCTGGGTTTTGCAAAAATTCAGTCTCTCAGTCAGGAGGAGGCCTGTGTCTTTAAATCCATAGTCATTGACAGTGGCCTTGAATTAAAAAAAAAAAAAAAAAAAAAAAAAAAAAAAAAAAAAAAAAAAAAAAAAAAAAAAAAAAAAAAAAAAAAAAAAAAAAAAAAAAAAAAAAAAAAACCCAAAAGCTAGGAGCAATGTCCCAATAGCTTAAATGCTGGTATTATGTACTCTGCAAATATTTCTGTAGCACAGGAGAAGTATGTGATGAATGTGAAAACAGCACATTTTCTTTCACAACTTTTTTTTCTAAGTAATTGCCATGTAAGTTTGTTCTTTTGATTCTGTTTTCATGTTGATATATTCATTGTTAAAGCACAGGTAACTAAGATGTTGAGAGTTATGAGATCACACCTTGTCAGGGGTTATACATTCTTTGTTCCTTTGAAATTGGTCTGGATTTTTCTTTTGATGAAGATAGCTTTTATGTGCAATTCACTTTTGTAAAGGTTCATGTAAAATGACCTGGTGCTAAAACATGTCAGAATTCAATTACCTCTCTGTTGGTTAACTGAGGTATACTGTTACAGATTATTTTGGCACAGGATTCTGTTTGCATCCCAAAATTAGCAGGTGGTGGATTTGATTTGGACTGAGTTGTGCTGTCTCACAACCACTTCTTTTTTAAAAATTTTCCCATTTTTATAAGATAAGGGAATGTCGTAAACAGTGACAACGAAACGTTGAGACTGAAAATGTTAAGACAATTACTTTGCTGGTAGTATGCACACAAAAAATAATGGTTCCATGACTCTCCTGGTCTCATAATCTAATTTGATTAGTTTATTTAAATTTATTTTAAGTTATGGCAAATATGAAGTGATCCCACAGGCAGAATTATCAAGTAGTTCAGGCCTGAATATAATCATCTTTGTACTAAGAAAGCTAAGGATGTCAGAAAGATCTGTCAGCTTGAAAGTCTTAGTAATACAGAAAAGTGTAAATTAATGTATGTGCATTGGAGTGTCATTATATTGGAACAATTAAAGGTGTCATTCAGCAGTTTCCATGAATGGGGGCCTGTGTATGTATTACAAGACATCAGTGCAGAACTAATTGGAGTTACAGCTTACACAAATAACCTGTTAATGTCCCCTCTGAGTTCTCCCTCCTTTACTTAGACTCTTCTGTAAGCTGCAGTGAGGATTGTTTTTTGGGATGTGCATGACTAAGCAGCTTTCCTCCTCCCTCCCTGTTCTCTACAATAATTTTTTCCTCTACGAATGTCTATGTCTCTCCTGAGACAAATGTCTCTCCTAACTCCACTGTGCTGTTTCATTACGAAGCACGTTGAGGAACTGACCTGGGTCAAAATTTCATAGCACAAAAGTAGAGGTGTGGTTTTTTCTGCATTGACCCCGATGGTGTCTCTGACACTGTTTCCTGTGCAGTTGCCCAGCCAGTAATTCCAGAATTGAGGGGATGAGGTGCTAAAGCTGCAAGAGGTGCAAGAGCTGTGCAATCAAGTGCTGTCACCAGGGGCAGTGCTCCTGAAGGAACAGTCTCACCAAGTCTGAAGCTTTCCCTGTCTTCTGTCAACGCGACTTCTTGTGTGCCAGCACAACCGTGATGCTCCTTCCCTATGCCCCTGCAGTGCTTTCCCTGTATATGTAGGACAGATCTGAGTTTCCCACAGTTATCAGACGGGGAATTAATGAAGGCTTTATACTGCATAAAGTTAAACAGTGTGTTTCTCTGAGAAGATTTTGCAACACAGTGAAATGCTAGTGCTTCTGCCCAAAATAAGCTAAGCTAGTACAAGCAAATTTAAGAAGTGTAGTGAATAACTTCAGTGAAGACACTTAGATACTTTGAAAATTTTGCCTTTAAGAATATGAAATTATTTTCTAAATTCTTTGAGGCATTAAAAACCTTCTTTGAAAGTCAGAGTTTTTGACACCCATGTAAGTTAAGTGGACTTTGATATAACTTAAGAGTTGCTAATATTGTTTTATATTTATGACTTTATTTTTAGAGAGCATCAGTCTGCTATACCTGTGATCTACCATGAATGCCAAATCTGCAATCAGCAAAGAGATTTTTGCCCCACATGATGAAAGGATGCTGGGAGCTGTTCAAGTGAAAAGAAGAACCAAAAAAAAAATTCCTTTTCTAGCTACTGGGGGTCAGGGTGAATATTTAACATACATCTGCCTGTCTGGTAAGTTTAATGATGTTTGACATCCAGTTATTTGTTTATGTTTATTTTTGATTAACTGATTAAGCTGTTGTCTGTAGCCATAAGGAGCTGGGTGAATCCAATCTTCATAATGTAATGAGAGAATTATAGCACTTATACCTTTTGTCCTGAGGAACCACATGCTCTAGGCTATTTATATTTATATACTATAATAAATTGAACAGGTGTTGTCATTGTTTAAAAACCCCTAGGTGTTCTCTCACACCGTAGCTGCAGAGTACGAACAAGGAGAATAGTCAGTAACATTCTTTCCTTAGATTAAGATATTTCTTAGAAGGATGAACTTTTCAGGACATTAAAGTGATATACAATGTGATTTTTTATACCACGTTTCAATGTCTGCCAACTGAACCTGTGTGTATACCTTTGGTATTTTAGGGTGATTTAGGTGCTTATGTTTTGAGGAGTATCAGTTACTCCCTTTGAGTGTGTACATCCCGTTGGAAGTACAAGTAGTGGCCAGAAGAAATGTTCTCTGACTCTCAGAAAAGTGCGATTATTTTTGGACTAACTGAGAGAGTTTCATGGACTCTCAAATTGTGGTGGGTTTTTTTTTAAGTAGTTAAGTGTTAAAACTTTCAAATCATAGAAGGTAAAACTCAGTGACCTTACTACCGTTCTAGCACATCACACGTTTGCCCAAAAAATACATTTACTGAATGGTGTTGGATGTTATTTGTACAAATGTACAAATACATTAAAATACAAGCTGCAGAGGAAATGCACGTGCATACTGAGGTCAGTGAGACAAAACAGAAGACCTTCCATTTACAGCTGAGTATTTTGCTTGTCATTATAGGATCAGAATATCCCAAGTTGGAAGTGACCCACGAGGATCATTGAGGCCAGCTCCTGGCCCTGCATTTTGGCAAACCCAAATATGGCACCATGTGTCTGAAAGCATTTCCAAATGCTTTGTGAACTCTGCCACGCTTAGTGCTGTGACAAGTTCAATGGGGAGCCTGTTCGAGGGCTTGAACACCCTCTGAATGAAGAACCTTTTTCTGGCACCCAGCCTAAGCCTTCCCTTACAGAGTTTCACACTGTTTCCTCAGGTCCTTCCAGTGGTCATGAGGGTGAAGAGGGTCAACGTGTGACCCTCTGCTTCCCATTCTGAGGAAGCTGTAGACCACAATGAGGTCTTCCTTTGATCTCCAATTTTCTAGGCTGAACAAGCCAAGTTGACCTCAGCCTTCTCCCCACATATATAGCTTCAAGGAAGGATTTAAAAATTGATTCCCCTAGGCTGTTCTGTAGGCCTGTGATTGGGATACTCTGGACATAAGAATTGCATGCTTCAGTCTTTTCAAGGTGTGGAGGAAACTGATTTAGGCCTCTCAACTCTTCAATTAGTGTTCAAATCACTAATGCTTTTAAGCAAAGCTAAATTCTTCTTCTCTGGCAGTCATATTTTTCAAATGTCAGTCCAATTGTTTTTCTAAGTGTTCTTGTAAGGAGAAATCATGTTCTAGGTCTATGCACTAAGTTTTGGGATACAAAAGGTGTTTGATACCCACATTCATGATTAAAGGTTAGAGATGTGATGTATGCTTACATTTTTCTGTAGGCTAACTATTCAATAGGTGGATTTTTTTTTGTTATTTTTTAAATTGCCATTCTGTGAAACTTAGCCCTCCTTTAGCTCCCCTAGCCTATATTCATATATATCATTCAACAAGGATTTTAAGACAGTGAATGGTCTTGAATGCATTTATTGTTGTACTGCCACAGCATATTATGAGTAAGGAAGAAATAGTGGATGTCTTGACTTAAGCAGAGTTTGTCACTTATGATTAGAGCATCCAGGATCTGAATAAAATACAGACACTGAAAAGCTGCATATTGTTATTCCAAGAACCCTCACATGTGGCTCACTATTAATGCTGTTTTGCACAGATCTGAGACCAGGTTTTCTCATATACATTTGTAGTTTATCCTATGAGAGTACACTATGATTGGTAGTATCAATAGGCAACAAAGTGACTAGGAAGAGGACTGCCTGGCTGTGTTTGATCTCACATTCCAAACAGTCTGATCAGAAAGATTGTGCAATTCATTAGGGTCAAATGCAATTAGTTACTTAGTCGGGGATTATGAAAGGCAGAAAACCAAGCATTGGGGAAAAAGTGTTTCTGTCACTGTGTTTAAAAGAAATTGTGATGAGAATAAACTGTAAATTTTGCCTATTCTTGATGGCTGTGAAGCAATAATGGTTTAGTTGCAGCAAGAAGTTGTTACAGAAGAAGTTTTTGTTTAGTAAGGCTAAGTTAATGTGAGCATGGCAATTTAGCTGTGCCCAAAACCATCCAAGATGGACTGTATCTTGGGACAGCAGAATATACTTAATTACCTTCCTTTTTGATGTCATGTGTACAGTAAAGCAGACAGAATGGTGGCTAGCTCTGGATTTGTATTTACATTTCAAGCAACACATGCTTTAGTCCCGAGTGTTGCAACCTCTTTCCCTGGAAATGCCTTTATCAGCCTTTGACTCTTGTCCCATTTTTGCCAGGTTTGCTATCTATTAGGTAAACAAAGTGACTGGAATATCTCTGTATTCATAGTTTTCATGGACTGATTCAGTCTGGCCTTTGCTGAAAGGAATTTGATAGTTTACACTTTAGAACAGAATTTTTCAGTTGAAAAAATAGAAACTGACTCCTTATATACTTAAGGGATATAAATATTTGGGAATATAAAACATCCTGTCTAGTTGTAGTTTCATCGAAGATATGGTACAGAAAATGGAGCATCAGCTGTGACAGCTACTTCTATTTACTGCTCACTTCATAACTGAGAAATTACAGATAACAATAGATATACTGTTATATATTTATCTATATATATTGATATATACAGATAAAAGATATAACAATTTGTTATAACCAGAGTTAAATGTTTTCCTTTCAGTGTTGAACTGAAGTTTGGTGTTGAAGATACACTATATCATCGTTTTTGTTTATTTGAATTTCTGAAAGTATGGGTAGAGATGCTGAGCAGGGAGAATGCCCTTAAGCCTCAGAGATGGGAGAGTGAACCATTAAAAGAATCAAATATTGAGCAGAGTGAGATGGGAGAGTAAGGGAGATTACTCCTTAATATTGGTATTTGAAGTATGTACTGGTGTTTTTTTCTTTTATTTTACCATATTGAATGCTGAGTTGGTTAGAAATAAACATTAATGCTTGAGAGACGTATACCTAAAGCCTGTAATCTGAAATGGAGACAGATTAAGTTCAGAAAGCTGTAGCTAGACTGCTTGCCAGCCTGGTGGAAACCAAGCAGCTGGGTTACCTGCAGCTTTCTAGCCCACTGTTGGAGCTAGCCAAGTTAAGCTGGCAAACAGAGCCAAGACAGATCTTTAAGGAGTTATTTAGTTGAAGAACAACAAGAAAGAAGTAGACAGATGGAAAGCACAGAGGTGGGGTGGCTGTAGGCAGAGCAGAGAAAATGAACACTGGGATTTTTTGTTGTGTATAAGAGGATTTAACACAGAGAAAAGACAAGAAATTCAAAGCTGACAGTGGATATTTATCACCTCCTCCACTCTAGCAGACCTAGTGAGAGTTATTGGATCAGGTCTAAGTTTTAATTTTGTCACCATTGTCTTACGTAATTGAAACATAATTGTTTAAAATAGTTCTTAGCCTTATTTAGAATTCTGAATTAAGTATAAAATACTTAAATGATCACTTCAGAAATATAGGTCATTGGCCTATTTGCTTGTGCAGTTCTGTGTGTGTTATTTCTTTAACACTATCATTATACTTTTTAATTAACTTTTGTTATTTAAAAAGATTTTTAATGTCAATGCATTGGAGATATTCTAGTTTGGATGGATGGATGCTGTGTTGACCTTTTTTTATTAAATATCTCTTGCAGTTGTGGTGAACTGAATGAAACAGGTGGTTCCTTTTGAACCTGAATTCTTGTGTGTCATAATGGTCTAGCTGCACCAATGTTTCTAGTCCTGCTGAAAACCTTGGAATTAGAGTGTAAAGCTAAAGTTCTTTAAAGCCAAGAGTGAAGCATTTTCATTGTTCTTTCTTTGCCATCTCCAAATTAAATTAACACTGTCAATTCAAGGCTCTTTTTGAATGGCTTTGATGCAGAAGTACAATCTAAAAATGGTGCTAGAAAAGCCAAAAGGAAATGCAAAGAAATCATCCAATGTTTCTAGCAAAAATAAGGTGCACATGCAGAGAGCAAGCATGTTGGGATTTTCCCCTTCTTTGAAAGTTAACCTTATTGCCCATATTATAGACTTGTTGAAAAGATAGGGAGTCAATAATGTAGAAAGCTTTTTGCATTTACCACAATAACCTCTTGGCTTTTGTTGTGGGTGTTTTTTTGGTTTTTGTTGTTGTTGTTGTTTTTTTTTTTTTTTTACTTCTAAGTACACATCGAAACAGAGCTTAGTTTATGTAGTTAAATAGTTCTATGGATATCCTCATTTGTATGTTTACAGCTGATACCTAACCACACCACTCAATTACACTTGCAATATGAAATTTTTTACTTTGATATATTGGCTGTAAGGCCATGGTGTCATGAATTGTTTTTCCAATTTGTTGTTCCTTCTCTAGTGGCTGCTCATGGAATAGAATGTTACCCAGGAAAGCTGCTGCTTTTAAGGTCACTTGATGTGGCTGCCAGAAGCTGGTCATAATTTCATGGGAAATTCAAGGACAGGTTAAATGCAATTGACTTTTCAGCGTGGTGGCCGAACTGCAATTGGGAAGTAGTGAGAAGGAACTTGTTATCAAAAGAATTCAGTTTTCTCCTGCTGTGTTCTTGTTTTCCATTGGAGTTTTACTGAAGTGACAACCTCACAGATTTTGTGGGTTTTTTTCAGAATTTTCTTATTGAAGAAAACATCCCATTTTCAGGAGCTTATAGTTCAGAGGATTCTCATGTTTCCTTTTCAGGATGTGAGAAACCAAGTAAATGTCATGTTCCACTGGCTTTCCAGGAGAATGCTCTATTTGTCTGCCCATAGGTTTTATTGATTTATTAGTGAGTGTTTTATGAGGTGGGGGTAGAGAGGGTGGTTGGTGGTATTTTCCTCTCTGCTTAAATGTTGTGAAAATATTTCTTCAGTGTTCATCATATACACTTTCAATCCGACCCACTTAGATGTCAGACTCTCTTGAATATTTGATTATTTATACCAAAAAAGGTCATGACTGACATAAGAGATTTGGTCAGCCCAGAAGAGTTCACCAACTAAAATGGTGGTCCAGTCTTCTGCAAGCCCTGGCCTGGACAGCTGTTTGCAGGCAGCTTCAGCCAGTTGTGGTGCTTTACCCAGCCCCATGGACCCAGGCTGGAACACAGCTGAACATCTGGGCACAGACTGGGATGTTCAGCAAGGGCTGAACAAAGTCCAGTACAAGTTTTGTATTGTGTTTTGTTGTGTAAATTTAAACTCCTTTTATCAGAACAGAGAAAAAAAGCTTCTTTCTTCACTATCTTGTCTTAGTAATGGCTTCTTTAAAGTGAAGGTTTAATCATTCAGGTATCTGTAGGGCAAATAATGTGTACTTCTTCTTGTTAGGTGCTCAATGACCTATAGTTACTGCTTTAAACTGGCCATAAGTTGGTTAATGGAAAGCACTGTTTTTCAAGTTGTCGCATAGCATGGTTCCATTCATCTACTGTATTGTGTGTGTCTAAATAAATATATATTAAAGGTACACATACATCATATAACTTCTAGTGCTAATATTAAGCTGTCAAAACATAATTGCCTTCATCTAATTGTATTAAATTATTGTCATGCTGAATGTAGTTCTTAACCAAGACTCTTTTCCTTTCTTTGTCAGAACATACTATGTCTCTATCTTCTGATATTTAAACTCCAGGGTTCCTATAAGGGTTTTATAAGGTTAAGTATCCATTGCTCATAATAATAATAAATTTAAAATTCAATTTTATAAAAGAAATTTAAAAATCTTCTTTTAAGGGTCTATAAAAAACAAAACTGGTGCATTTTAAGTGGGAGACAGATTAACCTTCTCTTCTTCATTATTGATCTTTCTGTATTTATTGAAGTAGAAGAGGGAAAATGATGAACTGCTTTGGAGGGTAGGATGCATTTATTGATTGTAACCTCCTTAATATGTCTTGATGCTCTGATCCCTCCTGTTTCTAAGTTGTCCATCATAATGTAACCAGTCCGTTTCCAGCAGAATTTTTTGTAGGAGGGCATCTTGTTACAGCAAAGCTACAGAATTATGTATCTGAAAGCATTTAGTCTTAAGATTGGTGTGTTTTGGTTTGCCTTTTTTTTTTTTTTTTTTTTTTTTTTTTTTTTTTTTTTTTTTTTCTTCTTCTTATTCTCTTTCAAGGTGTAGGAGGAATGTGTGTCTGCTCCTGTGCATCCTCCCAATACCCTACTTGATCTTATTCATGTGCAGGAAATATTTTCTGAATTGCAAACTGAAGGTGTGCAATTATGTGTCTGCTGTTCAGCACTTTTTTTTCTCCCCAAATCCTTCAGAATAGAATTGTAGCAAATTAATAAAGCTTTACAGCTTACCATGCATCAGTGGTGTTCCCTAGAGCTCAGTACTGCACCCAGTCCTGATTATGATCTTTATTTATCATCTGATGAGGGAATCAGGTGAATCCTCAGACAGATTACAGACAATGCCAAGTTGGGCATCTGCAGGGCAGGAGGGCTCTGCAGAGGGATCTGGGCAAGCTGGATCGATGGGCCACGACCAATGGTATGAGATTCAACAAAGTCAAGTGCCAGGCTGGAGACAGAGCGGCTGGGAAGATGTCAGGTGGAAAAGGATCTGGGAGTGCTGGTCAACAGCCATCTGAACGTGTTCCAGCACGTGCCCAGGTGTCCAAGAAGGCCAGTGGCATGCAGGTCTGTATCAGCAGTAGTGTGGGCAGCAGGACCAGGGCAGTGACTGTCCCCCTGTACTCAGCATTGGTCAGGCTGCACCTCAAGTCCTGTGTTCAGTTCTAGGCCTGTCATTGTGAGTAAGACGTTGAGGTGCTGGAGCATGTCCAGAGAAGAGTAAGAAATCTGATGAAGGCTCTGGAGAGTAAATCCTATGAGAAGCAGCTGAGGGAGTTAGGGTTGTTTAACCTGGAGAAAAGGATGCTCAGGGAAGAAGTTACCTCTCTCTACAACGGCCTGAAAGGAGGTTGTAACAAGGTGGGGGTCAGCCTCTTCTCCCTGGCAACCAGCGATAAGACAAGAAAATGGCCTCAAGATATGCCAGGGAGATTCAGGCTGGACATCAGGAAGAACTTCTTCACAGAAAGGATGTTCTTAAACACTGGAATGGAAAGGACTGCTCAGGGAGATGGTAGTTACCACCTCTGGAGGTGTTCAAGAGAAATGACTGGATGTGGTGGCACTTAGTGCCAAGGCATAGCTGACATTGTAATGTTCAGTCAAAGGTTGGACTTAATGGTCTGAGATGTTCTCCAGTCTAAATGGTTCTATGACTCTGTGAGCAGTTTCAGTTTTTTAAAAATGACGTGTCAATACGCAGAATTTCTGTTACTAATGTTGCTTTCAATTCTATTCAGACTTGATCTCTTGAAATTGCTTTTCCTTCCACCTCAACCAGACATAAAATCCTTGGAAAGATCCAATATCTCAAATGAGATATTTTAGAAAAATAAGAGAGGAAAAAATGTGAGCAAAACAAAGACATTAAAAACTTGATGGGAGATGTGAGGCACCAGATCTGTTTATTCAGTCATATGTAAATTTGCAGTAATTAAAAGGAATAAATTCAATATTCATAAATGCAAAGCCAGTTTTGATGCAGCAAGTTTTTATCCATGAAACAAATTGATTTTAAAACTGTAGACTGGAAGTTCTACACTGGGAGCTGCTTGTTGCCCCATTCATCATAAAGGAAGCTTGATGAGATTAGTAGTTGGACTTTGTGGCCTTTTTCATGGAGGTATGCAAAAACTACTGTGAAAGTTACTACACAAAGTAATTATGTTGCAGACCCCCTCTCTCCCCTCCGTGTTCAGAAGAGAATGGGGGCTGTGTAGAGCTTTATCCATTTCTTGTAATTACTTATGCTGGGAAGGTTTTCTTACCTAGATAGGTATTCTTCAAGAGCTGGCAGCACCTTATTTCAGTGTGATGATATATTTCATGCCACCCAGAACATGGCGGATACTTGCAACAAGTTTAATGCCAGGTTAAAATGTTTCAATGTCATGATGTCTTTGGAAACAATTTGTTCCTTCTTTGTCCAAGTGGGGCTTTTGGCAGGGTTTGTTGCTATCTTCTATGTCATAAAGATGCAGAGCTGTAAAGTAAGGCTCTACTGAAAGATTTCCCATGATAGTTCTCCCTTCAAGCTGGAGTACAGAGACCATGCACATAAAGACCCATGTGAGTATCCCCTAATTTCTAGCTTTGGCAGAAGTATTCTTGTGGTACCATAACAGTTTAAAACTGCTGTGTTTTGCTTTGCAATAGGATTCATTCTAAACAGTTTTCTTAGTTTTGTAGTGCTGGAGTGTAGTATGTATAATACCGTGACTCACTGCATTATGGATTGTTGAACTTGAATCATACTGGACAGAAAATATCTGGAATGTTCCCTTGACATTGCATTTCAGAAAGCATTTCTGTTGATGGCTGTATAGTTCTGCTATATTAGAAGTAATATCATCTTGTGAACAGACCCAGAAGCTCTCTTTCTCCCTGACCAGTGCTTACTGTATTACAGACTCTTTTAGGAGATAAACATCAGATTAAAATCTTATCCTTTTATAGTACTCCAAGCTGTATGAGTCAAATCCTGTAAGTTTTCACCATACATCTGGCCTTCAAATACTGTACTATTGAATAATTTTCAGTGCAGAGCAGCACATAAGATGTACTTAACAAAGGAACTGCTAAGCTGATTAGAATACTACATCAAGCTTCTCTATCATTAGGTAGATTTTATTGTTGTCTTGACAAAGAAAAAGATGAATAATGCAGTTCTGATGTCTAAATATTTTCTGTTTGGGACTTTATTCTGTAAATAATCATTTTAAAGCAAGTTAAATTGAAAAAGAACAGATCAGAACTGATGCTTGATTTTCTGGTGTGTTTTGCCTATATTCCCCAGTTTATGCAAACTGCTGCTAAAGGAGCTCATATACCAATCAAGTAGGAAGACACACCTGGAAAACAGAGTAGGGAGGGAATTTATTAATGAACTAAGTCTGTCTGATCTTCCCTCACTGTTCTTATTTTTGAGCGTTCAACTGTTGCAATAAAAGCAAGCACATATTGTCATGTATGGATGTCTATGTGCTACTGTGAACAAGTGCTCTGCATTTACAGCAGGCATTGTTTTTCATCCAGCCTACTTACATTTAGGTTTTTAGTAACTTGTTTTTGTACTCTGATTATGCATATCCTAACAAGAAGGAAAAAATAACATATGAAGGGTGGGGGAGGCTGAGAGAATATAAACTATGCAAAGTTTTGTTGGCCTTGTATCAGGGAGGAGCCTACCCATTAGTCTGAGTTAAAACAATCTCTAGTAACTGTTTAGCTGGAACAACTTCATAGAGAAGTCTGGCACACCCAGTCAGCTGATTTTCTGTTCATTAGAGCTCAGCAGCACACAGTAACTCTCAGTAGCCTCATGGAATGGCAGAGTTAAAACCCTACAAATTCTCTAACGTTATTGTTTTAAAGAAAACTTCGTTTGGGTGAAATTTTTAGAGGCTGAGTCTGAGAAAATTTTATAACATTGTGAACTGTCTCAGGCAGTGAAGTTCCTTGGGCATTTTTAGCCCCTAATTCTAAACAGTTATTGGAAAATTACTTCAAGCATTTCATTCTCCTTTCATATTGTCTACTTAGACCTGTCTTCAGAGGACAGGCTCAGCTGGAAGGGAAGCTGCAACATAAACATCTGGCTGGATGGAATAACTAGTAAATGCTTTTTGTGGATAATATGATATCAGCCCCTGCTGTGTTAGTTTTCTTAAATCTGTGCCTCATGTCACTGTGGAACACGGTAGTAACAGCAAGAGCAGTTTTCTTTGATTGGATCAATGAATTGGAAGAAAACAGAACTGTTAAAAGAATATTCTCTTACTTCTAGCAAGAGAAGTGTTTTCAACATGTATTTAAAGCATTTACAGAAAGTATGCTTTTTCTGAGTGAGGCAAAAAATTGGAATCTTGAAATAAACAAAATCTTTCAACCTCCAGTCATATTTATTCACTTGCATTAATGACAGATTGCTAAAGAAAACTTGGCTGTTTAAGTGTCTGAAAATATCTTGTCTACTATCTGAGAAGATTTTAGGCAGCTGAAATTTGTTGAATTTCCTTCAAAAGAAAACAACATCTAGGCAGAGAACTCTTAAAAGCTCTGGAACAGTTTCTGTTCTGCTTTATTTTTGTACTCATATATAATTATTTCTTTTAAGACTAGTTTTCTTAGGTTTCGCACACAAGTTTGCCATACAAATGCACAAACAATCCTTTAGTTGTACCATTTGAGGGAATGCTGCTTTTTTTTGCTCGGTGTTCAATCTGTAATGAAAGGTAGTTGGGAAACAAAAGAACAAAAATTGTCTTTAACTGTGGGGAACGTATAATGGATTGAGGAGATGCTTTGAAATTTGTTAGGAACTGGAAAAAGGGAGGGGTTTACAGTGGCATTAGGAAGAGTCTAACTGATAAACCACTGTATGTATTGACTGATAAACCTTTCATGTTCTATTCATTTGGACTCCTAAATCAATTTTTTAAAAAAATTTTGATTTAAAAATATGTTTTCATGTCGTCTCCTGTTTTCCCCTGACTGCCCAGAGATTAAAAAAGTAAGCAAGCTTGCCTTTGGATTTTGTGTTGTACTTTGGAAGTATTGAATCACGTCATCATGTAGGCTGGAAGATCGAGTCCAACTTTGACCAGTCATCATCTTGTCAGCTAAACTGTAGCACTGAGTACCATGTGCAGTCATTTTTTCACACCTCCAGGGATGTGTTCTGTGATCTGTGTTCCTATAATTTTTAACCAAAAGTGAGGTTTGTTTGTGTTCTAGCTAAAACCTTATGTAGCCTAATAAAATATTTTTGTGCTTAGGTCAAATAGCTTTTGTTCCAGCCAGGGAGAAGGGTCAGGAGGGGAAGTGCAGAACAGAAAGAATCAACTACACAAGCTGGTTGAACCACATACTTCTCTTGCCTCTAATGATCTATTGGAGCATGATGTTGCTGTTTTGCAAGTTAGGACTTTCAGTCTGTACTGAGACACTGTGAGGACTAAAGTATGTAATGGTTGTGAGGGTTTGTCATCCATGTGATCAGAAATAACTTTTCATTAAAGGCTCTAATTGCATTTTAAATATGATAAAAATGTTTCCTTGTTAAATCATTTTAAGTTCTTATGTTACACTAATCAGAGAATGTCAGAACAGCCCAGGTTGAAAGGAACCTTAAAATAATCACCTGGTCCAGCCTTTATTTTTTAAATAATATACTAAAAATGTAGTGTGTAGTGAGGTACTGGTGTTGTTCAGACAGTCTGCTGGAATTATCCAGAGCAGCAGCCTAAACAAGTAGAAATGGTGTCAAGAATAGTTTCAGCCATTCATTTAGGTAGGTAGCAGAGTCTCAAAGACTTGAATGACCAGAGGTGTACTACTGCTTTGGACTCAAAATTTAATGATGTGTAGAAAATACAAAAATTTCATGTATCTGTGACTATCCACTGCTCTGCTTTTTCTATTGTGTTTATCCATAACCCATGGTTTCTCACTGTTTCAGCTCAGTCACTTCTTTAAAGGATTTCATATGGTTTTCACCTCTGCTTAATGTGAACCTGTTCAAACAGTATTTCTTTTTTTCCATTTGTTTTTCACTCTCTTTAAAAAACTGTAGTGGTTTTACTGAAGTGTCAATCACTAATTGGTTTTTACCATCCATGTTAAACCAACACAAAAACACCTGCATAATTTAGGGCAATCAACTTGGTTTCATGATTTTTTTTTCCGTTTTTGCATATCTGTAGTGCTTTTAGAAGATGTGAAAAAATGTTTGAAATTCCCTCTTTCTGTAAGTAGGTCCTATTCTAAAAGAAATCAGTTGTGGACAACTTCTTTTAGGCTTCTGATTTGTGGAAATTTTACTTTGGCAAGCTTTCTGTTTGTTACTTCTGCTTCTAAAATATTCCCTTTTCTTTACAATTACCTAATTGTATTATTTAACCATAACTATTGCTTCTTGGAGAAGCTGCAGTCACTAAACATAGTTGCTTCACTTCAAGTTAATTCTTGTTTTAATTTTGCGCACTTCCTTCCTGAATGTGAATATTCACTAGTAACAAGCCATTGTCCACTTGGCGCTATTTCTGCTTAACTCAATCTCCAGCTGTCCAGCTCTGTGCAAGAATCTATCCTTTTGTGAAACAAAACATAACACTAATCCTCCTTTGCTTATGCCAACTTCTTCTGCTCCTTACACACACTGGTAGTGTTGCTAATTGTTAACATCATGTGATTATTCCATCCCCTTTTATCTTCCTGCTCTTTTTAAAGAATCCACTTTCTTGCTTTTCTGTCCTGCAGTCAAGCTCTTACTTTTCAATACCTCATCTGCTCTTGTGGCTCATATTTTTGTTTTTCTTTGTTTTTCCTTTTGTTTCTAGAATCCTGCTGCAGCTGTAAACCCAGGCTTCCGCTATGCCATTTCCGTGAAAATTTGATATGCTATCACTTGGCTTCGTTCCAGGTTTAGGAGGAATCACTTGGAGTGCATAATTCCTATTTCTTATTTTCCCTGAACATTTCGTCTGCACATCAGTTAGATGTTTGATGTTTCTGTCAGGTTTTGAGAACTCCATGCTTTCTCAGTCATTGTCTAATAGGAGATCAAAAGGTATTCAGTTGATTTGTATAATAATTGATTAAAGGAGTCCTAGGAGTTGCTTGTCAGCACTGTGCAGGAAGTTTCTGCACATAACAGAAGGGCAGAGAAACTGTTCCTAAAAAATGGTTGGATTTTTTTTTTTTTTTGCCACAGAGCTAGGTTTTAAAACTATTTTTAGAAAGTAAGAAGCTCAAAGAATAGTGAAGAAATAATGATTACTAGAGCAGCTCTGTAGAGCTGTATTTTTGTCTTTTAATGAGTGTTCATTAGGACACATTTGTAGGGATGGAGCACTGGAAAAAACTGTGTTGCATTCTTTTAAATGTTTGGGATTCAGCTGTAAACTCCTGTGACAGCTAGTTGTGCTCTGCCTTCATTTCAGCCTGTTCAAGTGTATTACTCTTTCCCTCTAGGAAGCTTTTTGGCTTTACTGTTCATGCTTCATTCTCTTTTGCCTATTAATCTCAATGAAAGAGAATTTACTGCCTCTTCAGCTTTTTTTGTCCTCCACAAATACTGTCACATATAACAAATAGTCTATTACATTGTCCATGTATTGAGGCTTAAGTAAACATGGGAGAGATGAATACAAATTTATTTCAACATATGCACCTTCATATGTTTTAAATTTGCTGTAGACCTAGTTAGTCTATTTAATTTTTCTCGCGGCGTGTCTTGCAAAAGAATACAGATAAAAATTCAGTAATATGGTGACTTCATTTTACTCATAAAATACTACATCTCCAATAGTGTGACATGTTAATAACACAGTTTGTCAAACATCTGCATGTATATAGAAAATAGAATAGAAGTGAAAATTCTTTGAGCTTTAAAGTGCTGCCTAAGCAGACAATTTAATTTAAATCAGGAATACATTAATTTGCGAGCTGATCTTAAAATTGTTTTCCTAACTATAGAAATGTTTTTTTAAAGCATGGGGTTTGTTTAATTTTGAGCATATTAAAAACATCTCAAGAACAGGATAGAATTGATATTCAGAAAATTCTGAAAACTTAATATAGGCACATGCAACTTTGTCAAGCTATTTCGTGACTAATTGGTTTATCTATCAAGGCAATCTGACTCACAGTACACATAGAATTTCCTAGAATAGGAGTAACTTGACTGACATGTCCTTTATTTTAAGGTGTTATTTTTACTTAATCAGTAGTTTCATAATCTAGTTATCAATATTCTTGAAACAAAGGCAGTTACCACCAAGTTGCTAAGGTGACTATAAGCTTGCATAAGGGATAATTAGTACTGTAAAGAAAAGAGATAGGACTGCCCACTTCTAATGTTTCCAGTAAAAAATCTAAGAATTCTTGTCTGACCAGGTTCATTCTTTGACACTGATGTGGTTGCTATTTGTACAGAATTCAGTTTTTTCTTACTGAATAGTGAGTACCAAAAGACATGTTGCAAGAACCCTCAAATCATAATGCAGTTGATGGTGGGATTGCCTTTCCACAAGGTGTGGTACTTCCTAATTACCCTAAATGTTGACTAATGCTTAGTTTCATTTTTAAAGGAAGTGGAAGCAGCATCTTTATGAGGTACAGATGTCTGTAAGTGTCAGGGATGCCACACTGTGCAAGGTGTGCTCCATACAGTGTGCAGCCTGCATCATAAGGGTGCAGCTGTGTAACCCCTCTGCTCGCACCTGCTCTCTGCCCACATCTTTTTAGGCATAGAATCATCAGCCACAGGAGAATGTGGCTCAGAACCTCTGGGGCACAGGTTCATAGATTGAATATTTTAGCTTTTGGTAGTCAATATATTGAAATGGAATCTGGATTAAGGGATTTACCATCATAAATTATTATGTGCCACAAAGAAGGTCATTCACTGAAAATGATGATGGCTGCAGAACTTCCAAAATGCAATTAGGCAAGGCATCAAGATACTACTTCTGGGTATTTCAAATGCCATGAGGATCTGCAGGAGTTTCTTCACCAGTACAATACAATATTAAAAGAGTGAACACAGGAAGTAGTAGCAGTAATAAATGAGCTTGCATTCCTTTCAGTGTTCACAATAATGAACTGAACAAGCAAACTGAGGCATGTAGAAGGAGGTTAATGTACTAAACTGGTGTTTATGAATAGATGCAAACCATGTGTTAGTAAGGCTTAGAATCTGGAAGGGGTCATAATATTGGAGCGAGAAAAGGTGTTTGTTGTGGACATCTCTAAAGAGTTGGGTGTACTTTGAAACTAAATGCAGAGTGATGTCATGTGTTAGCCCTTTTCATATGTGCACCTTTGGGATTGTTTTGTTGCTCTGAAGTGCAGAGAATGTTCCAAAATGACTTTGTCTTCTCCATCTTTTAGGTTGTACCAGTAAATGCTTGATGTACAATTGATTACACTTGTGTAATCTGCAAAACCTCAGTCTACGGATTTGCATTGTCATAATGCAGTAATAAAATTTAATGGTTTTCTGCTTAGGAATTGCTGGGGTTTTTTTTTAACTCTGAAGGGTCATTCATATGATAATCAGTCTTGGCTGTGTCTTGTTTGTATTACATATTCTATAGGATCTCTGTGGGTAGCATTTGTGTAACCTTTCAAGATGCAGCTGCTGCTGATGTTATTGAATCCTTTTCATTATGTATTCAGTGCAGAAGGATAAATAAAAATAGGTTTAATAACAATGGCAAGAGAAACCTACTGCAGTCTGGGATATAACAGATGCAATTTTTATAGTCTTGTGCTTCATTTTGTGTTCAGTTCTAAATTCTGTAATCATTAATACACCAAGAATCCACTATGAATTTGGTGTATAGTTTCTTAAGTTACATTTAAGGCTGACCTTCATAGGATGAAAGAATGAGTTAGTAAAGTCTGGGATTCCTATTAAGCTAACTGATTAGTATACTGTATAGATAGACAAAAGCCCTGAAAGATATTAATCTGAGAGCAATGGTACTATGTACAGTATAAGATTCTGATTTGAAAATAATCTGTTAAAAATATAATTATCTTTAATACTTAGGGTATAAGGATTTCTTTCTTGTTCATGGAAAATCTTAAAAATAGAAAAGCTACCCCTCTTGTAAAACACTGCCTATAATACTGTACATTTTATAATTTCTCAAGATATAACCCCTTCTGAGACTTGTTCAGCACAGAAGTTGGTCTGAACTATGTAGGTGGAAGGGTAAGGAATTGCAGGAACTTGAAGTAGATGTTGAGACGGCAGATTTTTCTCAAACAGCTACAAGCAGGGATGGAGAATAACTCAGCCAAGTATCAGTATGTTTCTACTCCAGGTACTTGAACTAGCTAATGTTATTCCAGGCCATGGGCTTTTGAATGCATGTTTACTTGCTTCATTGAGAGAAGTACATGCAACTCTGATAGCTCTATCTTTCTTTGGTGAAGTAGTACTTGAGTGAGTTTTTTGTAGTAGTGAGGAGGACTCCAGGCATTCTTAAACAGAACTCTTGTTTTATACATGGAATTTCTAGACAAATGAGCACACATTGGTGTTTCTCAGGATCCTGGTATATAGCTCAAACTCCCTAGTCTCACCAGTGCAACAAATTCTGTAGGGAAACCTGCAAATTTTAAAAAAAGCATTGATCTTATGTGTAGGAAAGACTTTGAGGTAGAAAAAGGGAAGGATGTATCTGAGGAAGACTAAACACAGGGCAGGTGTTTTGCTTAGATTCGTTTTATTTTCAGCTTTCTGGCAACTGACTTGGTTTATGAAGAAAATCCTGAAATAATAGCCTTGTTTGATAATGTTAAAATAATTGATCTGCAACAGATCACAGATACTTAAGTATAATTTTTTAGAAGTATACTCACGTATTGTGTGTTAGGATTTGAGTATCCCAAGAAGTTGTGGATGCCCCATCCCTGGAAGTGTTCAAGACCAGGTTGAGTGGGACCTCGGGCAACCTCATCTAGCCTGCTTGTAGCAGAGGGAGATGGAACTAGATGATCCTTATGGCCTCTTACAATCCAAACCATTCTAAAATTCTGTGAACTAAGTGTGAGTGTATTTGTGTTTTAATTTGATTTTCCATATTAGAGTGCTTTATCTTCTTACCCTGGTTTGTAATTAAATGGATCTGGTGGATCCCTTTAGGCATATGTGAAATACAGTATCTTCAGCAGCTTCATAACATCATGTGTTCACTTTCCTCTCTCTACAGCAATATGAGCAATATCTCTAGCAATAATCCAGAGAACTTGCCTCAGTATTAATATGGGTACACTGAGTGAATTTAGTAATATATCCAGTGGTGCTTATTGTAGTGGTAGTTGTAAGGTTTTAATTATCTATTTCATGCCGTCTTTTTCTTTGTTGCTGTTACACCTGTTACAACTAATTGGCAGTGTTGCCATGAGAAAATGTACTTAGTGCTCTATTGTCAGTGGTTTTGTGGAGAAGTGTCTGGCTAATCTAGCAGTAAAACATAGGTTAGATGTAAAACATGAACAAAATTCACATGCTGTTTATTTTAATGGTATCACATTATGCTACATTATTTGAATTGGAAAGTGGATAGGGTCTTAAGGCAAGAAGAGTTATTTTGCAATTGTATTTATAATAAATTAAGGAATTGAGTTACTTGATATAGATATAGACCACTTCTTTCAGTATCATATATTAAGCTGTCATAATTTCAGATAAAGTCATTTGGTAAAATATTTAAATTAATTAAATGTCACAAGAAAGCGTTCAAGTCATATAGTATCTTGAAATGTATTATAGGAAACACAGGTCAAGAAATTGTTTTAAACTATTATGGTCTGTTTTCTTTATGGAAGTGACTTACTGTGGTATAACTTTGGACAACTTCATAGCTTCTCACTCAAGCTGCTAAGTACTGGTTATTTTTACCTTTTCTCTCTTGAAATAGTTTTAAGCAACTATTAAATCAACAGGTAGGCCACAGCTTGAACCAGAACTTACAAAAAACATTAGATTAGAAGAAAGTCTATCCACCAAACTGATGTTTAACTGATATTTAGTCAGCTCTTATCTGGCCTAGTGGTGACTGACATAGTCCAAGTCATAAAAGACAATTATCTCAATAATGTTCTGGGGAATGTGTTAGAATGAAAAAATAAACAGAACAAAGCAGAAACAAAAACCACACTAAGTGAAAACAAGAAATACAGGTTTGAAAGGAATCTGCAAAGCAAGTCCTTCAGTATAAATCTTTACTTTCATTTCTTTGGTGGCTCTGTAGGGAGTTGCCATTCTCTCCCTCTCCAATGGCACTGCAGTTTGTGAAGTAATATTACTGACCCAGGTCAGGAACTGATCCAACTGAAAAAATATTTTTCTTTTCCTGTGTTCTTTTTCATCCTGCTCACTCTGCAGTCTAGTTCCGCCTGTGACTGAAAGCCATGGCATGGGACAAAGTGAAAGCCAAGGCAATGGGAGGAGGCACCTGACAGCAGTACCTGATTTATGCCAAAGAGGTACCAAACTTCTGACCATGACCTCTGCTGCCTCTGCACTGTCACTCATTTGGTGCTGGTACAAATCCTGAACAAATTGATTCTATGCATTTGTCCAAAGCCATACTTGAATTTATTGAGACCAAATGGTGTCTTCATAAACAAGTTATGCATTTGCTAAAAGTAAATAAAAATATTATGTGTTAATAATCAAAACAGGAACAAAGTGAAATTCACAAGGCTGATGTACTATGCAAGCGCTTTCCTAAGTACCAGCTAGTGGTGTTACCTTACTGCATACTTCACATGTGCTTCCCCTGTTATACTAAAATAGTAATTTCTATAGGCTCCCCTTAATGAATCAGTTATATATACTTGGATATACACTCAGGGGAAGCTGAGTGACATGACAGTCCGTTACATGAAGGATATGTTCACAACCAGCACAGCGTTCTTAGGAACAAAATTAACAGCTCACAACCCAAATAAGTGTTCTGGTTCAGTCACCTAATAGCCTATGGGAAAGAGGATATCTGACTTAAGGTATATATTTCTGCCAGATTTATGTGAAATATGTGATTTATTTCCTCAAAACTATTGTACTTTATTTGCCAATGAATGAAGACTTACTAAGTATACACATTGTTGATAGTCTTAAACCTTCGTTTTTATGTGCAATGCAATTAATTAACAGAATATGCCACATATTGCAAAAATAGATGTATAATATATACTTATCTTTCTAAAGGGAAATGTTGATTCTGATTGGCAGTATCAGGTGAGTTGAGAGAACATACAGAATTCTTTTTCTTGTCACATTCTAATCCTTGTGAGTATCTTTTGGTGAGATACCAGTAAAGGACTGCTCCTTTCTAGAGCAGAAGTATTGCATCAGATAGCACCCTTTTTCATGGAAATACGATACTAATGGGTGTGTTCCCATGGGTGGGAAGATGCAATGTAGTGTTGTGTGGATTTATAAGTGTTAGGATAGCATTTATTGTAAACTGTAATTTTAGCTTAGCTGGTTAGAGAGTGAGTAAGCTAGGCCCCCTGGCCTTATCAGAAGTTGATAAGGGTTTCCAAGACAACCCAGGTTTTTTCCCAGATTGGTCCCCCCCACCCTGAGATCATCCCCTTTTCATCCTTGGTAACTTGTATCCATAAATCATCCCCCAAGGTTTAGTGCATGGACGGTGGTTGGTGGACACAACAAAGCCCCCACCCCAATTTAGCTTGATTTGTTCTTGTTGTTGCAATGATGTTGGAATGTATACATGGCTTGGTTCTATTGGTTTTGGACTTGTACCCACCCCCTTGGAATGGAACTGGTAAAAACCCCCCCAGGACTCAGGGTCGGGGCCTTTTCTCGCTCTCTGGGGAAACTCCGAACCTGGGTCCAGGGAACTCCCCTGTGTACCCCAAAATAAAGACCTGCTCCCAAAACCCACGAGAAGCGAAAGAGGTGCCTCCTTCTGTTCACGGCCTTACAGCTGAGAAAGATTGGTGCTGCAGATTGACCCACACAAAGGTACTGTTGTGACACAGCCAGGGCTGCTGGGTGCACAGCCAGAGGGGCTGCCCCAGAGAGACAGAGCTGTCAGATACAACAATGCAAGGTTTTTTTAAGATGAGATTAATAACTCTTATGTCTGGATAATTTGACCAACACAGAATGTGGACATGTTTCTGCCCCTTTTGTAGATCCGTTCTTAAATGCCTGGTATGTAGGGGTGTTGTAGCTGTGAAACATCACTTGGGTGGTGATGCATTTCAGCTCTCCTTAAGATAAATTGATGTGGTTTAATTACTTGCTTTAAAGTCATCTGATCCTGGTTGTATTCTTACACTTTTGCTAGTCATATTCACTTCCTGTTAATCAGGGAACGTTCCAGGCTAACTTGGCACATAAAATACAACTGAAGCACACAGCTCTTTAAAATGTAATTAAAACCTAGAGACCTTACTATTCCCATGGTATTGTCCAGTAATCCTTGAGCATTTGTAAGCTATTGAGATGCTTCTTTTAAAAGTCTGTTCATCATTACTTCTTGTCCATCATGCTGCTGAGTTTGACACGGGAGAGCAAGACATTAAGGCGAAAACCTTCAAATGGGATAAGGCTGCTCTGCTCCCTTCCGATGTAATTTTAGTCGCTGTATCCTTTTAGTCCAAATGCCTTTGCTTTCTTTCTATGATGTAGTTTCTATAGCTATATTCTAGATCACATTCAATTTCTTGTGTCTTTGCAATTAGACTGCATTCAGTAAATCTCTGAAAAGGCTAAATTGACTTAAAGAGTCTTTTGAAGGCCTCATTACCATCATTTTTTGTCCTGACATGCCTGCACTTCTAACAGTGCCAGATTATTAAATACTTGAATACCTGTCCCGATAGCATCTAGATTTTCTAGGGTAGTGCTCATTTCTTTTAATATCAAATAGCATATTCTGTATAGCTGTGATAGTCAGTCTGTGGAAACCAAGAACTGGGATGCAGATGTGTTCACTTAAGAACTGTTAAACCAGCTGATGCAGCAATGTACTGCTTCTACATAGCTGTGTCTAACAGACAAAAGCTTTTTTAGATTCATAGGTAATCTTGTGGATTGAAAATTTTAGTTCATGTAAGAGAGAACCATTTCAGTTTTCTCAAGCTTGGGAGGACAGAAGGGCTTAGTCAGCATCTCTTGTTGATGCCATGGGAGATTTTGCAGTAAACGCTAGGAAAAGCTTTTGGAGTAGTAAGGCAAATCAAATGATAGGTACTAATTATTGTGCCCCAATGGTTCTCAGGTATTCTCTTGTCCCATTTACTGTTCCATGAGCAGAGACTTAAGTTTTGAAAGACACATTGTTGCTTCTTGAAAAGACAGTGACAGAAAAAGCGCCAAGTAAGGAAGAACTCAAATACAAATGGCATAATGATTTCAATATGTAATTTTAATTACTTCTTTTGAGTTCCCAAATGATAATGTGAAAAGATGGAATGGGGAATTACAACCCTTAAGGCAAGAGGTCCTATTCTTGATCTTTTATTTATGTATTTCAGGGTGAAGCACAACAACTTTGATTTTAGTAGAGTATCTTATCTAGCAGCAGAATTCTGTTCTGAGTTAGTGTAAGCTGAAGTGGCTGTATTTGCAACGGATCTATTCCCAGCCAACTGGGAATAACTACCAGATGGAAAAGGTAGTGGAAATGAATGTTTGTGAAACAATGTCATGTTTCTTACTAGGAGAATTTACCTGTAGGGTGGGCTGTGGGATTTTTTTTTTCCCTTTCCCACCCCTCCTATTTAAGGTGTTATATCTAACTGCTACTATTAACGTATATTTACGTAGGTAAGCTATTGAATACTGATAATTTTTTAAAACTTCTGTTTCTAGGAAGTGTCTCTTAAATTTCACTCCAGAGCAACTTACATGATGTGATTGATAGCTTTATTGGGATTGGGATTTGGAAATATCCAACTGATTTTCCAACCTTCACTGGGAAACAGGGTCAGACATGCAGAAATTATGATAGCTGTTGATAATATGCTCTTATTGTAAATTCTTCAAAGCTGTGAAAGCAAGTGAAGAGTGTGAAGCAAACCCTCTGTGTTTTTTTAAGTACACAGATTTTTCCATTTTTGTTTCAAGGATTTTCAAAATTTTGATTCTGTTTCCAGTTTATAACTCTAATCTGAAATTTATTTATTCAATAAGGTTCTAGTATGCAAAAGAAAGCAAAATAAAGGGGTTTTAAATAGATTTGTCTTTGCAGGGAGTAATTTATTATATATATTATTTTTCCTATGGAAAAATAGAAAATGTTTTTCCCCCTCTCTAACAGAAATTTTTAAGCAACCATTCTGTTTAATTTTTTAGTTTCTAAGGAATTCATAAATACTATGAGTTTTCTACAAGGAAAAGGTCTGGAAGTACGCTGTATTTTCTTGGTGTGTTGAGGACAGAGAAACCAGCTATAAGAGCGCCAGAAACCAGCTATAAGGGCACCACGTGTGGCTTTTAATTGCCTGTGTCCCCTTAAGATATGTGCTTATCTGAAAGAAACAAAACATTAAAGTGATTCATTGTTTTGAGCTTGTTTGTACAAAAAAATGATTCCTAGCATTGAGAGAACCAACCACAAAATATAAATGTTAATAATAAAACAGGTCTTGATGCAATGTAGTGAGTTCTTCCAGGCTGAACAAATCAAGGCAGTTTTTTATTACTGTAGCAGGACACAATTTGACACTGCATGGATGAAATTGTCCTCAGTTTATACAAACAAAAAATATTAGCCTTAGGCCATGTGTATAAGACACACGTGGCCTGGAGCTGCTTTCCCCTGAAGCATTGGGCAGAGACATGAAGCTCTGATCCAGTTATCTCTTGATGTCTGAGCCTGGCTGGCTGGGAAATGGTGCGGAAGAGAACCATTAGGAGAAAATAGATTGTGACAAAGCTCCTTGTCTGTTCTCTTTTTATCTTGACTTAAGAAGACTGTCATGCCGTTGTTGCAGTGCCCTGATAGGAAAGGGAATGTTACAAGTCTGAACTGTGCAGACAGTAGTGGTGTTTAATACAAATGTGTGGCTCTAAGCATTGAGAAACAGTGATAGATGGGCTGCAGCCCTGCATCTCCCAGCCCCACTTCCTGAAACTGTGTAAAGTAAATAACCTTTGATTTGAAATGGGACTTTCACTCGCTCATACTAGTATGCTTTAGACTTTTACAATGTTCTTTTCACTGCTCAGCATTTTCCTTTAGCCACGTTGAGTCCATCTTTGTCAGATAATAATTGTTTAATCTTCTCTCTATTTTATATTTCTTTCTGTTTTAGTATTGGATAATATATTTTGTTGAAATAGTCAGTGATTAAAATTGATGTTAGCACAGTCCTTACAAACCTTTTGATACATTTATTTGGTTTAATATTTCTGGTTTTGTTTCTAAGCTTGAACTTTTTAAGTGGAGTTATATACGTTTGTTGCTGTGGTACCAATAATGCCTTGTTCATAAAAGATTCAGCAGTATAGCTAGCTTTCAGGCTAGAATAGTCACTCTTGAGTCTGTGAAGTTGGCTCTGCATGAGAAAAAGGTATTATACAAGAATATTGGTTAAAAGGGTTTTTTTCTTATGTAGAAAAATGTTTCTTATGTAGATGGGAGTGGTCTTAATAGTTTTGCACTGAGAAAAGAAGCCTCTGATTATGGCTATGGAGTCCTAGTAAGTTCTTTAATCATGGCAAGGGGAGAAGAGGAGCTGAGAGCAAAGGAAGCACAGATAATTGAGTGTTAAAATCTCTATATTGATGATTATTGTAAAAGAGTGTTATACTTAGAATATATAAGATGATATGTTTCAAGATAAGATATGCATTTTTCCTAATTTTTAGGCATAACTTCAAGAATATGTGTCCTGGGTAAAAATGCAAAAAAAAATCAAATCCATCTAAATCAAGACAATTGGGGTAAGGGGCAGAGGAGAACAGTCTAAAACTGAAATAGCCATTTTTGGCGTTTATGTAAGTCAATATTTTCTAAAGTAAGTCCTGGTTCAACTCTACAAGTGGCATTCAGGTATTGAAAACAAGAATTAGATTGCTTGTAATGCTTACATTTATTTACTAACTGCCCTGTTACACTGTTCTCCAGGACTTATATTTTTATAAGTTAGAGGATTCTTAATAAATCTTAAACAACATTCACTGGAACATGCTAACTTCTCTTCTTGCTTTGGCTGAACTTGGTTCTTTTGCTTCTTAAAGTCATAAAACATCCGATACAGCTTTTAATAATTTAAGTAATGCAACTATATTTTCATTAAAGTTGTTATAATCAAATTTTATATTGGACTTTTTTTATTTTGAAGAGGCCAGTTATTGTCTTCTGAGGAGAAAACAGCTAGCTGCTAGTCTCAGTAGCTACCACTAGAAAGGTTTTATATATTCAAGACTTTTGGCAAGCTTAGAAAGAATTTTATTTCATAAAGGGTAAAGACTTATTGAAACTGAAAAACCTGTGGAGGTATTATTGGCACTACTGTAGCTCAAGTTAAAGCCATTCTGTTCATGTCATAAGCAGAAAATTTTAATGTCGTTTCAAGACCTTGAAACACACATTGATACATTTCAACTTAAGCAATTTACAGTCAAGATGACAGATTTTCTTCTTTGGTGCACATTTGTCTGGTTTTATCAATGAGTATATAGAGTGAATCGAACAGATTCATTACAGGACAGCCTTCATGGACTAGGCAGCAGACAAGCCAACAGTCATTGTGATTCTTGGCTGTAACTGTGCAGTGGGAAGAAGCTATTAGCAGCAAATTTACAAGCTGTGAGGCTTAGAATAATAGATTATATTAATACTGTGTATTAGAGAAAATCAAGAAAATGCTCTGCTATACATAAAATATCAGAAGAGACAGAGGAGCTTTTCTTTCATGATGGGAATTTTCTGTATTAGATGTATATAAAGCACAGAATAAGAAAAATACTCCCAAGCAGTCATAACCAACTGACAGAAAAACCTGTGCACAAAGGCAACTGCAAATACAAAAATGTATGTAAGTTGCATAGTAATAAATTTCACACAGGAAAAATAGCAATTGTTTTGTATATGTTGAAAATCCAGTTGTTAGGGCTGGTGTTTGCAGATTCAGCTGTTTCTTACATAAGTTTAATTTTGAACGGGGGGAAGAGAAAAAAATAAATAGTCTGGTAGAATTACTATGGGTTTTTTCTTTAACTTTATTTCCCTACCTTAAAGTGCTTGCAGTTTTTACAGAGTGGTTAGCACAGTAAAAAAGACTGACATAACTGTTAAGAATATAGAATTTGATCAGAAGTAAATGCTGACAACAAGTAAGGGGCAGTTATGTTGAATAACAGAATTATTTCTGAGTAGTATGTAATTTCTATGTCTTTATAGTCCATTCAAGCTCTCACTATAAGCTTATGGAAAAATTACATAAATTGAAAATTTCAAATCAAATTTAATTTGCAGATCTGCTCAGTGCTAGGCCCTTAAACACTATGCTTGGCCTTACAGACTGGTCTGATTTAGTGTTAGACCCTGAGCTTTCAATAACTAAATAATGCTAAAGTGAAATATTGGTGAGGGTAACAATTATGTAATGTGTAAAACTGACAGTAAAAGACAGAATATCTATAGCTCACTGTTCTACATTACAGCAGTAAATTGATGCTTGGTAAAGGAATTTATGAATACTCGAATATATCTAATATCACTCCCTTACTTAGGAATAGAGTCATGTAGCAGTGTAACACAGCTTTCACTGTCCTTGTAGGCAGACAGGGTAATTTGCATAGAAGAGGTGGACTAGAAAGGGAGGGGAAGAGCTGAGAGGACCACGGGGGCTCAAAGGTGTGATTCTGTGTCTACTCAGTGGTTCAGTGTCTTAATGGGATAGCTGCTGCTGGCATGGTGGGTGTGGAAGCTGATCCTGGAGGCAGTCCTAGTTCATGTCCTTTTCCATTATTAGGATAACAGAATGTCCTGTGTCCCTCAGGTTTGTAGGTAATACCAAATTTGAGGGGGGAGGGAGGTAGGACTTTTAATAAGGTGTCTCTAGATATGGGAGTGGGGCAACAGGAAGGGACTTCCTGATGTTTGGCCAAGACAAGTGTGAAATCCTGCACCTGGGCTGAAATAATCCACTGCTTGGGGTGGAAAGCTGCCTGTCAGGTCTGGAGAGGACAGGAAAAAAATCACAGTAGGAAAGTTAAGTTCTTCACTTGATTTTCTATCTTTTGCAGTTAAGCAACCTCACTGAATGATAAGTATTTGCTCCACTTTGAGCAGGGGTTTGACTAGGTGACCTTGAGAGGTTAGATTCACTTCTGTGATTCTGAATTGTATAAATGAACAGGCAGCTGTGAAGGAACTCTGCCATGTTTTGACAAAGTAATTCCAGTCTGTCATGAAATCAGGAATGTTTTGGTAATCTGAGTGCTGTGTACAAGCTTCTCTGACGTTTCATGATGGATTTGGTATAAGCAGCAAAAGCTTTTCTGCAGAAAGAGCAGAATATTAGATTCAGATTAAATCCCTATCAACAAGCTGGGTGCTTTCTAAGGCTATCATATACCATTGGACATATTTTTCTGAAGATTGAATTTGGATAGTTCTGTTAGTCTTGACTTGACTTTGCTTTGAATGACAAGTACAGTACAGAAGAACTGGGATGCTGGTAAATGCAAGACATCTAGTGAGAGATATAAGGTTTTATAAAAAAAAAAAAACTAACTTGGTTTTATAATTGCCTCTGATAAGTATTGACAAAAGTATCTCTGCTCAATCATAAATTAGTTAGTTATCTTTTCCAAAATTCAGCAGTGTAGTAGGGCAGGATGGAACAACATTCTGCTGTGAGAGAAATTGCATTTGATTTTAACTTTCCAGATTAATTTCCCTCATGAGGAAATCCCAGTCAAGCCTTACTTATTAAAGTTGGTGTTTGAATCTTACTTTTCAGTGGTGGATGTTACATGTTAAGTCTGGAACTGTTGGATGGACGTGATTTTGTTTGGCGTGTTTCTGTATCCTGCTGTAGAATGGGTGGACCTGATGTGTTTTGCTTTAGGTTAAGTGTGGCAACTGATGTATGAAAGTGAACATAAATTATCCATTTTCTCATGATTTAGGCAGCAAGTATGCTGGACCTTCTTAACAGATTATGGTAGATACAAGAAGTAGCCTTGTTTAGGGTCCTTCATTTTAAACAAACCAGAATAATTACTTTCAT
>WEIU01005088.1:9421-29436 GCA_013389925.1 Aegithalos caudatus | reverse complement strand
AATAATAATGTCCTTTGGGAGAAAGCTTGACAAGGAGCATGTGTATGTGTAATGTGAGCCATTTTATCATTAAATTTGTTTTTCTGCACTTGTCAGTTTTACTTTCCTTCAGTATGTTACTATAAACACATAGAAACTGCACATACATTTAGTCACAAACACTTTTCTATTTGTTCAATTCATGCTCAAGAAGTCGATATTGAGATTTTAGGTGCAAAATAGACTGGATTGTTTTGTGTGGTTACCGTACTGTTGTGTAATCTTTGATCTTGTTTTGACATGTGCACTCTAAGTGAGGAGTATACTGGTACTGAGAAAGAATACGGTGCTAGAAGAGCCTGCGATGTAGTTAGCAGCAGCAACAGTTGCCTTTGGTTGTGCTCCTCACTTTCCACAGGGCAAACCAAGAGTGCAGTACTTGTGTTGAGTATCTCCAGCATGTATCAGGGACTACAGCGGAGTAGCTGAGAGCTTGTCAAGTGCTACTCATCCCTCTGAGCCAGTGCTGAACTAATGCTCTGGCATGAATGTGAGGGAGCTCTGTGGGAAGTTCTGGCTTTCAGATGAGATAAAAAAATCTCTACAAGCTACAAAGAGTTTCAGAAAGCTGGAGGGCTCTTAATCCTGGTCCTCCAGCCGAAGACTAGTTTTTACATAACTACTTACTTAGCTGCACATATGTATGTTAACACTAGCTCTTACCTTGTGTATCTATTGCTGTGAGGGGCTATCTCTTCTTTTCCATAGAGGTAATTGAACTTTGTGGATTTTAATGAATAATAAACATCACCTCTATTTTGTGGTGTTTGTACTGGTGCAAGCTATTTGACCAAAAATATACTGGTAAGTAAAAATGTTCATTATGTTCTTGTATCTGGCATTAACAGATATAATTTTGGCACTCTTTTCAGTTATAATAAGCTCTACAGGAATCAAACAATTTTAATGATTTCAAAGATAGCCGAATGGATTAAAAATTCTAGGAAGTAATTACATCATTCATAATTATTTCAAGTAGGAGAAATAAACTATCTTTAAATTGTTCTGGTGTGCAATTATAAATAGATTAAAATTTCCTGCTCTTGTTAAACATTTGCATGGAAAGTTTTTCACTTTTAACTCATAGAATAGGTGATTGTTGCTGCCTGGTTAGTGCAGTTACGACACAATAGATTTGCTTTGCAGAACTGAAAAAAAACTACTATTTTCAGAATTATGGGTAGAGAAAATAACAAAAGGTTTTGAAAATATTATAATTGCCTAAAATAATTATGTGTAGGAATCAAGTTGTTTTAAAATTACATTAAAAGTAGAAGGACAGGGGTGAACAACGTCTGTTTTTCCCATGGACTAACCCCAGCTCAAGCTCTTGATTTTCCCGAAGTGTTCTTGCTTAGTCTGAAGACGTTTTCGTGGCTGGGTTTGTTAAGGAAAGCCACGTCCCCGTTTCAGCTGCACTGTTTTCTGTTCTCCTAGAGGTGGAGCTGTCTCCAAGGTTGACACGGAAAAGCACAGTGCAGCCGAGAGAAGTTGAGTGGAACTTGTGATCCCAGTCTGTGTGCTGGGATAGATCACAGGATACAGATGAAGGAAAACAAAGCAAAGCCCACTGGCATGAAGACAGTGTAAGGAAGTGAAGTTATGGGAGAGGTCGGGCTGGGGGACAGCTTACCAGTAGTGAGAGAAGGCAAGCTTAGTGAGTTAGTTAAGCTGTCTTTGAAACAGTACTTCATGGTTCTCTCCAAAGGGAACTTCTGCCAGCAAAAAGACCTTTCCAGTCACTGATCAGCAAATGCATTATTTTCAAACCTGAAGGATTCTATGGTTCTCTAGAGAGAACTCGCTTTTCATTCCCATGCATGTGATTTCAGTCAGCAACTGTAGGATAAATATATATGTATTCTACATAGTTCTTGAGTTTGAATACAGAAGACATCAAAAAGCACTGCAGGAAATGGACAGGGCCCTGGATAGATATGCAGAGACATTATAAAACTCAGATTTTGCTCTGGGAGGATCCACAGTTCGCATGATTTCTAAAATCCTTGCAAAATAAAAGGGTCTTTGGTAGCTTCACTCTTTTTGCATTGATTCAGCTCCAAATAGCGTGTGTTCATTGCTAATTTGTGTGAATTTCTGAATGCAGTACATGCTGTTCTTTTCTCTGTACTGCTAATCTGATTGCCGTTCCTTTTAGGCATTCTGTTCAAGCTGTTTGTGGAGTGTGTTTTAGAAAAAATCCTCTTGCTTGCTCTAACCTGTCTTACTAAACTTGTTTCTCATTGTAACCCTCTCTGATCTCTGTGTGCTTAGCACAGGCCAACACCCTTTCCTTTTAGACAATCTCACAGTTGTGAGAGCTTTCTCCTTTATAACTTGTGCCATTTGGAACAGTTTTCTGTTACTGCTTTTTGACTTCCATGCTTTTTTCAGAACACAGTTAGAAACACATGACAGTTTTTTGATTTCTCAAATTTTCTCTTTCTTAACGATTTTACAATTAACACAACTACATGGAGCATTTTGTAATGCTTTATAGCATTTAGATGCAACACTTAGTGCAGAACCTCCGAGCCTTGTCCTGTATGTATGTAAGTTAATGGCCTAGTTGTTACTAACTACGGTGTGTGCAGGCTGGGGCCTCTAGCACAGTGTTTATCAATGAAACCCTGCATTGAAACTCAGGAATTTGGTATTCTGAAATAATGTTGCTGCCCTGGATGACCTTTTTCTCTCAAGGTGGCATTTGCTTTTCTTGGCTTGTTTGTAGCTTTTTTAAGTTAATAAAAAAGGGAGTTAAACTAGGCAAAGTTATCCTCCTTGTTCTTAATGTGTTTGGAGCAAATAAGTCCATTCTGCTTATGTACTGACAGAAGGTTAGGAAAATTACAGGAGTAATATACGTTCACCTGGCAATACTGACAAAAGATTTTTGGTGGTGGATGTTGCCTGAAGGGGAATGGAGTGAAGGAGTATAAGTTGTTTTCAGTGCATATAAGAGGCAAGGACTTCATATGCCTCTCAGAAGACCTCACAAATGGTATTGTTTTGTCATACTAAATAGAAGATGGAAAACTTGTTGAGGCTAAACTAAGGATTTTTTTCTTTGTCCTTCCTTTGGACAGACTGACCTTCCTTGGTCATTAAGGTAGGAAATCAAGTGATGTTTTGCAGCAGATGTTTATTTCCTTTCCTCTGTGCCTTGTAGTCTTCACTTAGTTGTGGGGTTTTTCTTCTTTCCCTCTTGGTAGTGTGTTCCATAGCCATAGTTAGAATTACTTTTGGGAAAGAGCAAGTACTGAAGTTCTCTCAAAATAGCTGAAGTTCGTATGTTTCCACCGTTGCCCTAGCAACAGACATTTGCACATGATTCATCAGATTGTAACTCATTCTAGGCTCTTTTCAAGAGAAATAATTTATTAGTATGGTGTAGTAACTGTATTATGACCATAAATGAATATGTAAAAGTGATTGTTAAACTATATCCTTTTTAAAGGTAGAAACAGAAAATCTAAGCAATGTTAGTATTAACGAAAAACACACTGTTCTAAAACATCCTCCACCTTATAAAAATGTGTTTGTATGTACAGTAATCCTATACCATACTCCTTGTCTCCCCAAAATGTGTTCCCATTATGATAAAACTTAGTGTATTTTTACTTCTACCTTCTAATAGATTCTCATCTCGTTTTAGCACCTTCATAGGGTAATATGACCAAATTGCAGACTTAGGTAACACCTCGTCTGAGTCTAAGCTTTGATTTCTTAATGCCTGGTTGACATATTATGTACCTCAAATAGCTGGGTCCAATTCACAAGCTTTAGTGCTTCTTGTTAAAACTTGCCTGTCAGTTTGGTACTGCCCAGAACACAAAAGAAAGGTTTTGGATTGTATGAGATAATACAGACAAGACAAAATCATAAGATAGCAGATAGAATGTTGAGAGTTTAATTTTAATATTCTGTGTATGTGTATGTATTTAAAAGTGTTACTAGATTTCATGTCTGATACAATTCTTGGGCAGTAACAGTACAATCATGTTAAGTTGCATTAATAACATCCCATTGATGTTATTGATGATTTATCTACAGGTAAAGACATCTGCAGTTAGAGCCAAGTTGCACTTGCTCTAGCAGTACTTAGAACACAGAATCCATGGTGGTTACATACAACTGTTCTTATATGCCACAATGCAATTATTTTTATTTCCTCCACAAAAATAGCAGGATGTAAGGTGGGAGGTTTGACCCAAAGTCTCAAGTTCATGAAAATGTCAAATACCTAACATGTGTTGTAAGAGTCATGAGTCTATACAAATGTTCTTTTGTTCACAGGTATCTTGAGCTGGTACTACTATGTATCTATGCCAATGCCAGCATCCACCTTCACTATTGCTGTGGGGTGCTGGCAGGAAGTTAAACAGCAGTCCTTCAAACAAACAGATGCTATTGAAACAAACACTGAGTTTTCCTTGCCATCATCACAAACTGATTTCAGGTTGGTGTTTATAATATTGTTGAAAAATTAGATATATGGGTAGGATTTCCATTTACTCTGTGGAATGTGAAAATGAGTCATAAAATATTAGCATGGGAATCAAAATGGAACTTGTTTAATCTGAACAGAAAAATCTTTACAGGAAAATAATTCCAAAGGCATTATTTCATGGGAGTGGTTTTTATGTGAAAACAAGCTCTGCTTAGTGAGCAACAGGGTTTGTAAATTCTACTGTCCTCTAGATTTGTATCCTATATGCTTAACACTCTGCTGAAGCAATGCCAGGTGCTGACTTGTTTCTTAAAATACTTGACTCAGTCCATTCTGGATACCTAATGACTCCTATTATGCTACTGCCTATTTACTTTTTTGTTCTGCTCCAGTCTCATTGCACAGTTAAAGCTGGCCTGTGCAGTGGTTTGCCTGGAGGAATGTGTAATGACCAGGTACCTGAAAGATCTAGTACAGTGGTCCCATAAAATAGAATTGGACCATGATTCTTAGCTGGTTTTGACCAAACTAGTAGAAGTGTAATTATTCTGGATACATCTATTCCTCCTCTTAGTCTAGTCAAAACTCAGTTAATCTGAAGTATTGCAAAGTGGTGAGCAAAACAACTTATGCCTGAAAATAAGATTTGAAGGTAGAAAACAAGTTTCTGGAAGAATACCATTTGTTTTTACATGTATTCACCTTAGTTAGGAGAAGTCTCAAACATGGGACTTGATTTCCTCATATATTACTCTCAGCCTTTCAAATTCGTATGATAGCATCACAGAGCAACCCAGGTTGTAATGGACTCGGAATGTTCATCTAATCCATTCTCTCTTGGGGAGGAGCTTAGATGAAGATACCTAACACCCATTGGCTCTTGCCTTGGCCATGGGGCTCCTCGTGAAGACAGGGACTCTGTACCCTTTGTAGATGGCATTCAGTTACTGTAATACTGCAGTGAGGTTTCTCTTTCCTCCTCCCTGAAAAGGCCTAGCTCCTGTCTTTCCTCACAGGGAAGGTTCTGAAGCCCTTTGTTCATTTTCATGGCTTCAGGCGCTGCCTGACAAGCTCTGTTCAGAGTGTGGTGATCCCCTCTGTCCCTCTGCCTGCAATACCCCAGCAGTTGCAGCCCAGGATCTGATTTGCCTTGTAGCTGCAGTGTCACACCAGTGACTCACCTCCAGGCGATTTTCCCCTGAACTTCCCTTTCAGCAGGGCTGCTCCCCGGACAGGCTGGTGGCAGCCTGTGCTGGGCCCTTTGGTGATGTCACCCCAGGGGCAGGACTGCACACTTGCCTCTGCTGCACCTCACACTGCTCTTGCCAGACCCACCCTTTCAGCCTGTCCAGGTGTCTGAGATGGCTCTCCATTCTGATGTGTCCCCCTCAACAGCTAACCTGGTGAGGGTGCTTTCAAACCCATCATCTGGAATGTTTGTGAAAATGTTGAGCAGTGTGGGGCCCAACACAATTTCTGGGGGAACTCCACTTGTGACAGGCTGCCAGCGTTAGTGAAAACCACCGATCACCACTGAGTGTTGCCTGTACAACGAGTTTTGTACCCATCTTGCAGAACACCTATCTAGTTCGTATGTTGCCAGTTTGTCCAGGATGTAGGAAACTCTGGCCAATGTTTTGCAAAACTCCAGGCAAACAATGTCCACTACTCACTCTCCCCACATCAACAGGAATTGTTATTTTATTATAGAAGGTGATTTGGGTTATAAGTGTTTATGTAACATTTTTCTATTACTCACTTCAAAACTTGGCTGAAAAAATACTTGTTTTTTAGACAGATGATTTGAATAATTACTTTGTTAGCATTAATATAGTGGAACTACTGAGTCTTTGGAACTTGAGGACTTAATATGGATTCTTTTTTGTTGGAATTCTAATGGCTTGCAGCTGGGCTTATTTTGGATAAAAATGCTAATTAATCTTGAGAATAGAAATTTTCATACTTTACATGGAATCAGTAAGAAATGCCTAATTTTAAAATGTTCTAATTTTAAAATGGTTTATCAGTTTGATGAGCTTCTACAAATTGCTTTGCATTTATTTCTTTGCTACTTATATGTTTATGATCTGACTGTCTGCAAAAATAAGCTGTGGATGTATTCCTCTCAAAAGTACAGTACATTTGGTAATAGGCATTTATTGATTTTGGTGCAAAAGATTATTCTGGCTCAGTGTTGATAGAACAAATGAAAGTTTCTGTTTTTTTGGTAAAGTTTCTGAAAAGAGGGAAATATTTTTATAAGTTTTTGTAGCAAAAATTAGTGGAAGTTTAAATCAGTGTGAAGGTTATAGTTGTGAATTTATCTGTGTGATGGTTATTGGATGAGTTAATTGGCACAGATAGTGTGATGTATCTGCAGCAGTTAGTGTCAGTGAAACAAACAGTACTGCTGTGACTTGGGGAAAAAAATGACCAAAAAAAATCCAAAAATGTTCTGCAAATGTGGTGTCTATTGCACATAGACAAAAAAAGGAGACCCTAAGTGTAGGGTTGTTTTGCCACTAATCAGGATGTAAGAATCTGTGTCCTTAAAAATGTACTCTTACAGCTGGTTAATCTTTAGTTGGGAATTAGCACAGCAGAGCTTGTTGATATTTTGGTCAGTGAGACCAGGTAACCAAACCAACATTACAGTAGCAGACATTTCTAGAAAGGGTGTGAAATGGTGTGAAATGTTTAACAAGCAAATGTTAAACGTCTGTCTCAGATAAGATAGTGGAGATAAACTCTAGGACAGCAGGAAAAGAATTCTGAAATAAGCTGTTGAAATGTGTAGTGTAATTTGTATCCAGGTGCCAGGAAGTTTGACCTAAGGAGGCTGTATCAAAGTAAATGTTAAATGCAGCTATGATGTTTATAACTTTTTATCTCCAAGTGATCGTTAAGGAATTGGCAATTTTTATGAGAGATACGGTTCTAGCTTTCATGTTCCTGCCTAATCTCAACTCTGATAATACAAAGTGACATTGGTTTAGAGCAATAACATACTTGATTAAACCACCCTTTGAAAAAATCTCATCCTTTTCCACACGTCATCATTTTGTTTTCTGTGTCAGCATGATCTTCCAAGGATAAGTACTTTGGGCAATGCTAGGTGCTTTGCCTGTTGAGGCATAGTAGAACCAGATTACTTAAACTGAAGTTTCAAACCAAGGAGAGGCTGTGCACTGTAGAGGACATAGTCTAACAGGTGAAAACATGAAACTGATTTCTGTCTAGATAAGAATTTCTTTGGGCAGATGACTTATTGTGAAGGTATATGACCCAGTGTTTAGGAAGGATTTGATTTACCCCTCCTTCCTTCCGGCTAGAGCCTTAAATATCCCATAATAAAGTAAGATTGGCCTTATGTGGTGTTACTGAATGTCTAGCATGATAAGCCTGAATTGACATCTACTTTTTTTTGCTTAATAATTTCAAAATTTAGTTGAAGTTTCTGGAGAATTTTAGTAACAACTTCAGAAAAAAATCCCTTCTGGAATTTACATCGTAATTGCACCTAAAATACTTGTGTTAATGTTATGTTAATATGTATAGATTTTTATTTTCATAGACAAGTTTGAATGGGAATTCTCTGAGTAAATATTTTTGTATTCTTATTATTTCTCTTTATTTTGAGCACTTACTCTTTTTATGCATATCTGTTAAAAAAACAAGGTATGACTAGTGTCTCTTTAGTTATGAGTTCTACTCAGATGTAGTACTGAGTGTTTCAAAGTGCTGCACATATGTGAAGAGGGTGAAAATGCAAGTGAGCTGATTCTAGGGAAATTAATTCTGTCATTCTGATATCTAGAGAATATGCATGCCTTAGCATAGTCAGTTCATATCAGTATGGTCATATCAGCACATTTCTGATATCACAATTAAGTTTTGTTTTATTTTGTATTGTCAGATGGCATGAAGAAATCTGTGGTCATGTGGAATATCCCTGCCGTTTCCAAAATCCTGCTGCCAGGTTGCAGGCAGTCATTCCTTATAGAGTCTTTGCTCCCTGGTGCCTTATGGAAAGCTGTGAAGAATATTTGCTTCAACTAATTCCTCGGTGCCTCTCAGCTGCTTATGCCACACTGGGTACCCACCCATTTTCCAGGCTTGATGTTCTGATAGTTCCTTCCAACTTTTCCAGCCTGGGAATGGCTAGGTAAAGAAACTTCTTAGTATCCAATCTGCTGTATTTTGTTAGAAACCTTCTTATTTGCTAGTTAACATTGTCAAGTTGCTGTCAATATAAAATTGCTGTGCTATTTTTCTTAAACCAAACTTAAAACTCTTGTTCCAACTTCATGTATGTTTGTTTGCATCCTTTGTGACCTTTCATTTTAGTTTTAACAGGACTTAGGGAAGGAAAACATAAGCTTATTAGAAATGTGGGTCTAAAGTTCTTTTGCTGGTTCTATTGATCTAAATACTTAATGACATTGCCTTGTTTTCTTTTGGCATTGATTTCAGCCTTATATTTTGACAGAATAGGAGTATGTTAAAATCCAAATCTAGAATTTCTTCATAAGTGTTTCCAATGTATGCATTTCTAGTCAAACACTTATCTTCAGAAGCTGAAGACAAATAGTAAGGATTATCAAGTTTTCATGGAATTGTGACAGTTCTCAAGCCTGTTCAGGTATCACTGAACAGCATCTGTTCCCTCCAGCAATTTGACTGTACCACTCAGATTGGTGTCATTGGCAAACTGAGTGTGTGCATTTGATCCCACTGTCTGTGTCACTTTAAAAGATACTGCACTGTGCCAGTCCCATTACTGACCCCTGAGGATACCACTCTTCTCCGCTCGGAAAATGAGCCATTCACTGCAACCCTTTTGAGTGTGACCATCCAACCAATTCCTTATCCACTGAGCAGTTCTTCCATAAAATCCATGTCCAAGGGTGTTGTGCAGGACAGTGTCCAATACTTTGGATTCAAGTGGATGACATCAGTTTCTTTTCCCTTGTCCACTACTTTTGTAACTCCATCTTGGAAGGCTACCAAACTTTTCAGGCATGATTTGTCATTAGTGCAGCCATGTTGGCTGTCACCAATCATCTCTGATGTGTGTTCACATAGTTTCCAGAAGGATCAGCTCCATACTTTTGCTGGACCTTGGGTAGAGACTGACTGGCCTGTAGTTTCCCAGGTCATCTTTCTGTGTTGTGTTCTAAAAAGGGGGGTTGTGTTTCTTTTTTTCCAGTCAGTGGGACCTTCACTGGTGCCAATGAGATCATGGCCCTGTAGACTATTCCCCATGCTGTATGCATTAGCATAGAGGCTTTTAAGCTGGGCCCTTGAGGAAACTGACTTATTGTCTGGAATTCCTTTGTACTGCACTTCAGGTGCCCTTGTGCTGACCTGTGACCTCTCTCCAGGCTCTTGGCATCATATGAGTGGGGTGGATTGAGGTTTCCCTTCCTCAGCAGCTTTAGTTTAAAGCTGTCTTCACCAACCTGGCAAGCCTCAGACTGAGGATGCTCTTACCATCCTCTGACAGATGGACCCCTTCAGCAGGCTAGGTTTCACAAAGCAAGTCCCGGGGTCCAAGTTGCCAAATTCCCTGTGTGGCACCAGCCCTTTAACCTTTAGCTGATTTGCCAGATTTGACTGGCCCTTTCAAGCTGTAGATTTTTTTTCTACAGCTTTCCTCATGCAATCAATCCTCTTTTGAGTAAAAAGTAGAAAATTATGTTGGTACATTAACATTGTATATGTATACTATACATATATTGTTGAGTAGAAGTTTACTTGCTTTTTTATTTTGTTAAGATCTAGAAATTTGAAAACTTTAGCATTCAATCACCCTCCTGTCATACAAGGCTCGTTGCTTTCTAGATATTTTTTGCTGGTTACTGAGTTTTCGATGGTAGTTGTTCACTCAATGGAAGCATAAGGTTGGTTTGTGCACCTACCACAGGTTCTCCAGTTCTTTTCCTGGTGGTATGATTTATAGAGAGGTGTGGTACTGTGTGCCATATTCTTGAAGCCATATGAAATTTGCTGCTGCTCAGCACTCTGACTTCAAAGGCATGGTACTAGAGGGTTGGCACAGGGCCTTGCTATAACTGAGGCCACTTGACTTACCTGTGAGATAAGAGCAGGAATCTATGGAGCTGTGAAAGGCAAGACACAGAAATAGTTCAAAATGAAAGGAACCAAATAGTGATGTCTGGGCCAAAATTACAGCACACAGTAGGAATAATCTTCAAGATCTTGTTGTTGATATGCTATTGCTATTTGGAAATTTCTCAGTGCCTTCCCTGCATGTACCTTTCTCAGAATTTATAGGGAAAAGGTAGCTGCAGGGAATTCTGTTGCAAAACCATCTGTCATTATCTGAGTCCAGACTGCACGTTCAGAATGCTATAACAGTGTTTTCTTCGTGAAGGAAATGAGAAAAACCTGTTCTTTTATTCCCCTATGCTTCATCTAACCACTGTCAGTTCCAAGCAATCCGTATCATAGAAAAGAAGGATGAAAGAAGGGGTGTGCATACTTCCTGATGCCTGTCATTTAACAATGCATCAAGCTAAACACACTCCAATTTTTTCAAAATTTAACTTATTTAAGTACTAATTTAAGGTATTTAAATGTCTATTTGTATTTGGACAAGAGATTATTAGGTGACTCATAATAGCTCATTTGTTCTTGTTCTGTGTGATTTTTTCCAATAGAAGCTTCTATGTATATAGCAAGCTACTTAAATGGTTAATTCTTATGCATGCGATGATAATTGCTTAAATTGCTTAAGCTAACAATAAGCTGTGTGCAAAACCATGTCAAAACCCCCACAAAAAAGAAGTTAGCAATTACTTTGGGTTAAAAAGGTTGCTGTAGTTTATTTTTTTATCTTCTAGTCTATCTGTAGCAGTACAAACATAATAGAGCATGCCAGCATACAGAAGCTCTTGTTATGAGAACTCTAACTGGACTCCTGTCTACCAGGGAAGGAAACAGACATGAATTTTAGTCATTATCTGAAGTATTAGGGCTTTACAGCATTTGGTGCTTTTCTTTGTTCCTCCCTTGATTATTCTTATTGGGCTTCTCACATCACAAAATGCTGCTACTTATTTAGGAGGGATGTTTCCTAAACATTTTAGATTGGTATAAAATTATGATAGCTCTTGCACAGAATTATCAAATTAGGAGTTTTCAACTGTGTATATCAGTGGCAGCTACTGCAGGTTAGCTGCATTTCTCTTGAAGTCTGACAGATGCATTATGAGCAAAACCATAGTGGAGAGCATATTCATGGTACTTGTGTTTTCTGTTCATATTTTCCTGTGTTTTTTAATTTGCTATGGACTTCTGCATGGAAATATATAATAATATAAAATTATATATTAATATGGTAATATATAATATATATTATATATTAATATATAATAATGATTGCAATCATTACCTCTTGCTTCCTACAGGTCTTTGAAGATGGAGAATTTAGTTTTGCACACTTTAGTTTTATACTGTTTTAGCTTAAGTAATTCTGTATTCTCCTAAATTCATGCTAGTAAAAGAACAATGTTGCCTACACATCTTTGTTGGTGATATTATGTTGAATTGTACAGAAATTAAATTCACAAAGCATAATAGCTTAAAAGCTTGAGATTCAATGCTTTCTCTAGAATGCTGAGAATCTCTTGAACATGTAACAGCAGTTATCTAATTTTAAGTTCTTTCAATAGCAGAAAAGAGCAAATTGGAGTAAAAGGAGTTAGGGAAGTGCGTCAGACTACAAGGCTATAGAACTTCTAATTAGGTTGTTCATGGAGCAGATCCCTGACCACACACTATACTAAAAGGTGAGTATCATTAATAGAACTTTAGAGAACTAAGAGGTTAAAATCAGGAGATTGAAGATGATATAGTACTTCCTGAGAAGTTATCGACCCTATTGGCATTTAAATATCAGAGGTATTTCACAGTTGCAGATGCTCTCGTATGAGCCAGCAGTTACTGACATGAACAGAGCTGAATGAAAGATTTCAGGTGGAAAGTAGGGTCTGTGTATTCACTGGTTGTTCAGGCTCTTCAAATCAGTTCACTCCCAATCCTGGTTTTGTTGATCCCGTTTGAAAACCTAGTGTTTTGATGTCTCTTCTCACTGACCTACAACTCAATTTCCTTTCCTTTTTTCAGAATCTGAAGAGACTGAATTCCTTGCTCTTTTTCATTCCCTGAGGAAAAACATTCTTTCGAGTGTAGGAACTAACTTTTGGTGCCACCTGAGCCTGCACTTGAGACTTTGACTTCTCTTGCAGTGTTTAGCTGCTTTAGCTTTTTCACAGTCACACCAATCTCTTGTGATTCTGTGGTGTTAGAAACTGCTTAGAAGCTTTCTACTTCTTCAGAGCAAATGTGCTGATGTTTATTTTGCTGTCCCCTAAGAACTGTAAACCTTGGCATTCAGGTGAAATTCTGTTTTTGAAAAAAGGGTTTTTAAAGTTTTTTTTTGTTTCCAGCACACATTGTTTAAGTAACATAAGATTACTGCTTTTTCTGTTTGAATTAATGTGTTAATGTACTGGTTTTGTACTAGCACAAGTAAATGTTCTTACCCAAGTACTATGTATAAATAACCTTTCTAGGCACATCAGATGTTGCTGGGATCTCGAAGAGTATGATGAGTAAAGTGTATGCATGGTATACATGTGTATACCATACTCCTGGTTTTTCCTTAAACTGTAGCAGTGACTGTAGGATAGACAAACATCTGGTCTAACCTAGTTTATCTGTATTTGCAGACAATCTTGCCCAGCAAAGTTAGTGGAATCAAAGAACTGAGCAAGATCTTGACATTCTCAAAACAGGATCCTAATGTTATTTGAATTCTATTTAGGCTCTAAAATTAGTGGCCTTATTTTAAATTATGCTGGACACTGTTGAAACCCAAATTATGTTTGATGATGATGATGCTTAGAATATTTATTAATCAGGTCAGCTTATATAACTGACTAAATATGGATTCAGCAACCCAGCTTTCAATTCCTGTTTCATAAGGATCTTATTCACTATTCTTCTGTCATGTTAAAAATTGTCTTTGGTACATACACTTTTCTTCTTTGAAGAAAGAATATGTGTTTCTTAAAAAAAAGTTGTATCAGCAGAACTCTTGAGTCTTTCCAGTCTGTTTCACCAAAGTTGTTAAAGTCTTAAATTGAAAAGGGAGAAGGCTGAAGCACCCTCTTTGGTCAGTGTGTCTGTAGCCACCATTTATTTGTTCTGTATATCTGTTATGATGGCAACTGATAAGCCCACAGAAAGTCAGCCAGGACTACTGGAAAACATTGAAATGTCAAAGTTAAATGTAAAACTTTTAATATTGTTCAGTCTTGCAGAATTGTTTTGTACTATTTGATACAACTGTAGAAGCCTTTTCTGAGTCAACACAAATGTGGACACACTTTTTTGCACATTTCCAGTTGTTTTAATTTGACTAAATACTTGCAAGTGTAATCTTTAACATTTCGTTTATTTTTTACATATTATTAGTTGGTTATCCACATAGAAATAATAATGTACAACATTTGGAACAAAAAGTAAAAATATGGTGAAAGAAAAATTGAGTCTTAGCTGTGATAGCAGTAACTCAGAGTATGTGACTGTACAACACACGCGTATGGACTTAGTGTCATTTAGAAGTTGTGTGAATTGACACAAAGAGGTAACTGGGGCAACCACCGACTATCAGCTGAAATGCAAAGGGCAGATGTATTTCACTGACCCACTAACAATGTTGGGCAGACACCCACAGGAACACAGGCTCTGTTAGGCTTAGTTCATCCCCGTGAAAAGAGACCCATGACAGCGCAGGTTCTGCTAGGCTCAGTCTGCCTAGTGCACAGTGCCTGCTGCCTGCTCCAGTATATCTTGTGCACACACAGTTTATTACAAGGTGGTATCTTTATGATCTTGCTCTCTGCTGGCAGGAGGCTCAAGCATGTCTGTAAGAACGTTATCTCTACACAGGAATTCTACTTCTCCAAACGGGTAGAGGATGAACACTAGGCATAATAAATGAAGTTTTACAACAATGACACTTGTAGCATTCCCACCTGCAAGGTTACTTTGAGAGAAAGTATTCCCTCCTTCTCACCAGATCTTCTGGGTTTAACCCTTTCCTCCCAACTGTGTAGAAAATATTTGCTGACGTGTAGCTGAAGTCTTAAGTATACTTTGGTACTACTGCAATCAGCGTCCTTCATCCATTTGTCACTTTGGTATCAAAACAGGATTTGAGGTACTTCAGGTGTAATTTATTTCCTTATTGATGTGCCTTGTTGTCTATTAGCTCATAGCAGGTGCTGTTCTCACAGAGAAGCCAGATGTGTGTTCTGCAGTACCAGGGGGGTTTTCTTTTGCATTTCTGATAGTTTTCCATAGAGCTTTCTCAGTGCTTTTGGAAGAAAAGGTACGATATTTACCCGTAATAAGATGCTTCTCTTATGGGATAGTATGACAAGAAGATAACATCTCAATCTGACACTACTGACTAAAAATAATAGAAAAAAGAATGTTGTAGAACATGTGAATTTACTTATGTTTCAAGTATGCAAATTTGTTACCATTTGTAATTTTATGAGACAAATAAAGAATTTTAGTTTAGGAGTTTAAAAATCACTTGCCTCTTTTGCTGTGTGGCACTTGAATTCTTAAGAGGGCTTTTGGTCATTGAAGCTGGAGAGGTAGTGGGGCTCTTTTGATACTACTGTAGAGTAATAACTGCATGTTTTTAAATTCTAAGATTAGAATTATGGCAGAGCCTGTTAACATCATTATAGTTAAGAGTGCCTAAGTGTTTCCAAGATAAACTTGTATTTCAGAGGTTTATAAGTGTAAAGTCTTGTTCCCATCTTAAAGCTGACATAAAGTGGTTTGGCTTAGGAAAAGTGTGTGTGACTATTGTACACACATATGTGAGAGGCCAGCATGTTTCTATGCATATTATATTTGTATATCTATTTGTCTATGTTTATAGTATATGTAGATGCCTAATATATATCCAAACCTGCCTTTTATACATGTGCATATATAGGTGTGTAGGTAATACTAATGATTTTTTGTAATAAGAGTTGCATGGCATTTATAAAGTAAAAGTTTAATTTTCCCTCAAAAGTGACCTGTTTATAGAGAGCTAGGACATGGAGAAATGAAAAAAATTGTCATTATTGAACACTGGGTTTGCAATTTTTAAAGTAATTTTCAGAATTCTTTCTCCCTGTGCCTTAATTTCTCTAACTTTCAACTTTTTTCAATCATCTTATACATTATAGAGAAGTATGAGATTATTGAAAATTACTTTTTCTTGTAGATCAGTAGCAGTATAGTCTATCTACTGCTTAATATTCAGTCAGCAGCATTAGACTGTTTCACTTAACTTTCTGAATCATATAAGTAGTAGAGTGCTTATAGATGCAGAGGTTTGCATGTATATGCTGTAAGTGGTAAGAAAGAAGGTAATAAGTGCAGCTAATTGTTTTGAAGCCTTAAGCTTAATTTCAAAGCAGCCACAGGCTTCTGTCATGCAATTATCTCTGATCTGACTTGCCATACCAAGTATGTGAAGCTTTAGTAGTCTCTATGATAATCACTAGTAGTCTGCCGTTTACCAGCTCCACCTGAGAAGAACCTGATCCAGGTGATAGATTTTAGATTTTAAATGTAGACTACAAGACCAGCGATACTTAAGTGGAAGTACAGAGGAATCATGAAATTCATGCATAATACTTTACCTCTGGCATCAATTGCCAAGTGCTAATGTCAATCTTTTTGCTGTAGACTTGGTTTCAAGTTTAAACAAAACCCCACCAAAACTGTGCAAACAAATTGGTGGCTTTATTTTCCTTTCTGTACTTTTGTTTGTTTTGTTGTTAACAGGAGTCTGGTTTAAGGATCTCAACCTTTTTCTTGAATGAGTAGTAGTTTCAGTGAGTACTTGCTGGTAACTAGCTTAGAGGAGGCTAAGAAAATTCACATTCCTAAAAACCATGATGTTGCTGAGCAAAAACTATGCAATCCTGTCCTTACGAGTAGTAGTGAGGAGTATGAGTAGTTGACTGATCCATTCCTAACCTCCACCTTTTGATTCTGGCCGGGGAAACTTTTTGGTTAGTCACAGTGAGTTGCTAGGCAGTTTTAGTTTGCCTCTACTTGGAGCAATAGTTTTGTCAACACTTACAACACAACATTGTGCCCAGTTTTGGGCTGCATGTTTATGAGAGGGACACAAAGTGATTCAGGCCTCTGCTAGCATTATTAGCAGGTAGGAGAGTATGCTGTATGAGAAGAGACTGATAGAGCTACATTTATTCAGCTTGGGAAAAGATATTACTGAGTCTAGTCACTGTTTCCTGCTACCTGAGGCCATGGTTGCAGAAAAGGCAAAGCCATGGTTCTCTCAGAAAGAGGGAAAATATATGAAGCAACATTCACAACCTGTAGTGATAGATTTCAGACCAGGTACAAGGAACCACAATTATTGTGGTTAAGCACTGAAACAGGTAATTATGGAGCTTATGAAACCTCCATCTCAGGAGGCAATAAAAAGAGGCCTCTTCAAGCTTGATTTTTTCCTGGTGACTCCAAGCCTTCAGTGCTTTTACCTGTGCTAGTCTCTTGGATTTGTGTTCTGTTGCAAATCACACCTCTCCCTCCATATTACCTGCATGACTCATTCATGCTGCCATGGTACTTTGACAGCCTAACAACAGTTACAGTATTTTCTTTTCAGAAAATCTGGGGAAGTAGCAGGAATGTATTCTTATTTTGCAGGTAGCTATTTGGTGGGTGTAGATGTTACAGGAGATCCTTTGAAGAAACACATTTCCTATTTCCCTTTTCCTCTCCTACCTTTGCAAAGTTTAAGTAAGGAGCTATGCCCATGTCTTTTGAACCCAAATCTGGTGTTCTAAAATTGCACCTTTCCAACCTTTTCCTGTTTGTGATAGTAGGTACTAACTATTTTCCAAGTTTGTAAGGTATACTCCAAACTTCTGGGCTGCTAGGACTAAAAAAATCTCTTTAATTGAAATAAGGTATGGTACTTCTCTTTTTTACTCTTTGATTAAAAAAAAAAAAAATACAAGCATTTTCATTATTACCTCTAATCCTGGCAGATGCAAATATCGCATGTAGAAGTTCCAGTACACTAAAAATAATACCAGCTATTGAAATTGAGGGTAAGGAATTAAATTTTTAGTGAAAGTAGGTCTAATATCCTGATAGAGGACTCTAATATTAGTCTTATGTGGTGTCATATTATGTGGAATGTTTTGGCAATAGACTAATTCTATTCATTTGTTTAGAATTTGTTTCAGAATGTGGTTAAGCCTTTGGAAGTGCCTTATTTAGTGCCCACAAGGTACTCTTGCAGCATGATTGGTTTGAGAAAACCTGTGTATGTGCCACTGTGAGTGTGGGTAGTGGTGGTTTTGTTTAGGGGTGCAAATTTTTGTCCAACGTCAATTTTACTATTTGATTTAGTTGAATTAAGAGATGTATTTCTTATATTTTTTTTTTCTTATTTTCCACTCATTTTAGGTGAAGTAAAATTACAATATTGGTCATTTCATTAGTGATCAAGTGTGTGATTATCACAATTATTTTTCTAAGTCTTTTTATCTTTCTGATGATATAAGCTAAGCTCAGACTAAACCAACAGTACAGTTGGTTATAGTTGGTTATTTCCTATTATACAAGAAAAATGGCTTTGATCTTTTCCTTGTGCATCTCCTAATCCCTTAGAAAAATCCCCACAACAACCAAGCAAACAAACTCCTCTTGCCCCATCTTTCTCCTTTAGTTCTACAGCAAGTGTTCATGGTTAACTCTGTGGAAAAATATGGATCCCTGGGCCAAAATCACTTACCTGTTTTACAACATGTACTTACTTGAAATAATTTAAAAGTAATCGAAATGGCTGAAAAAGTGCAAAATCTGTTCCTTCTCCAAATGTAGGACATGGGGCTTATGATTAAATCTGTTTTAAATTTGTGCTTATATTTTTGGTTTTCCAGTTAATGTGTCCAAAGAAGCCATTTAGTTTTGCCCATACAATTACAGCTTCAGCAAACAGGTAATATTTGCAGATGATACTTTTTCTTATTTTTAATGTACTACAATGAATGTTGTGGTCCCTGTAATACTTGTGTAAATCATGAGTAATTCCAGTAAGCTCTTGATAGATCTGTCCTATGTGCATGAGATCATAATTTGTCTATGAAACTTCAAAATTTATGGCTAAATCATAAAAATATATAGAGATGAGTGTCCTTGTAAGTATTTGTGCTTCTCAGCCATTAGTTGAGATGAGGTATTAAATGCTATTCCTAATTTTTATGATTTATGCTGAGATATTGTTGAAAATAGGAGTTCTTATGCAAATCATTATTTACATGATGGTTCAGAGCATGTTGCACAAAAACCTGATTCTAGTGATGGCTTCTCATCTTATTTATTTAAAACTTTTGGGATACTGGAATAGGAATTTGTTCTCTTGTCTGTGATTTATACAGATGTTGTCTTTGTTGGGTGACTGGTCAGTTGTATTCAAAGTCACTTTTCGTGAACATTGCAATTAAAAATCTTTACCTTGAGCCATTTTGCCTATCAAATCAAACCAGGGAACAGAGTCTTAATTTTCTACTACATGTGTCAGCTACAGGCTCTTTAGGGAGGGGTGTGAACGACTGTGTTGAGACATTTCCACTGAATGCTAATAATGTGTATCCCTGCTTCTTACACATGGAAGAAAAACATGGGGAAAAAAGAAAATTATAGAAATTACCCCTTCCCTGCATCTCCATGTCTTGATTCCAGTATGTGTTATGATGTGTTCTGAGTACATTTAAAAAATAATTTGACAGAGACCTAATTGCCAATTCTCTCTTGCTTTCAGCATCTGGGCTTATAGAAAATGCCAGGAGGCAGTGGGGAGAAAGGCAGAGCCGTGGTTCTGAAATAGATGTGTTATAAAGAAGATCAGATAGAGGATAAACTGAGGGGATAACACAGAATAATTTAGACTGGAAAAGACTCTTAGGGTGATTGAGTCCAATCATTACCCTAACATTGCCAAGTCCACTGCTAAACCATGCTCCTAAGTGTCACATCTACATATCTTTTAAATAACCCCATGAATGGCGACTTCCACTTCTCTGGGCTGCCTATTCTGCTGTTTAATAACACTTCTGGTGAAGAAATTTTTCATAATACTCAATCTAAATGTCCCCTGGCACACCTTGAGGCCATTTCCTCCTGTCCTATTGCTTGTTACTTGGGAGAGGAGACTGATAGAAATGAGTAGTGATGTAGGAACTGTGAGAAGCAAGCCAGAAAATTTAGCTTGTGAACATATTCCGGACACAACCATATCAGTAGGTGTGTTTTTACATGGCTTAGTGAAAACCAGGAAACTTCTTTCTAACTTTTTGTGCTGGTTTGAAAGTAAAACCAGTGAGAGACTCCAAGTCAAAAAATACAATTTAATAGGAGGAATAAAAGTGAAATAAAATAA